>JAHLJT010009436.1:178092951-178347322 GCA_031308135.1 Acheta domesticus | reverse complement strand
TTGGCTGGAAAGTCACTGCAGAAAGCCAACATGAAATGAGGAGAATACATTGAATTACACAGCTCGCATGCTTTAAACCCAATTGGCTCTTTCCTTCATTAAAATTATTCACTGAATTGTCAAATCTTTTTATGGGTTACTATACAGAAATTCCAAATGTATAATCCCTTTTAGAAGTAGCAACGGCGTGAAATGATTATGTTTTGGTTTAAATATTTTCCTTTGGACTAATTGAACGTTAATTTTTGTTCAAAATATCACTACACCTCTACCCTAGATAAATAGCAAAATATATTTTACATCCCCTATAAAATACTATAATAATATTAATAATAATTATTAATTCTATTCAATTTCTTATACTAGCATTCTTATACTTTATCAGTGATAGTAATGATGGAAGAAGCAACTTAATTTTCGAATATACGAATATCAACTTGAAGGAATAAAAATAACAGATTGCTCGCGCAGAATTTTACTGATTTTTTCATGTCATTAGAAACTAATGTTTAAGCTCTTAAGTGATATAATGCAGAGGAAGTTTTTAGGATGAGCCAAATAAATTTTCTGTAAGTTTTCTCCCTCCATAATTAATTTCATTAGGTTCTTACATCATGTCTTGATTTTAAATTACCAATGCCATTTCTTCCATGTAAACAATAGCTAGATCTCAGCTTAAATTGACAAAGATTTTTATTCGTTCTTTAGTTCCTTTGTCCAAATTATTAAAACGAATTTGGAAATCCTACAAAATTATTTTGCAGCAGTTGGAGCTCTCTTACTTTCTTTCGTCGGATCATCGGAGGCGAAACAAAACAAGCGTATTAAGCGTGAGCGGTCACTGCCAATTTAAAGCGAGGTTGAGCATTAGGCGGGCGTTCTTTAGTTTGAACTCCAGCCCCCTCCCCTCCCCTCTCCCTCCCACGGCCACCGGCACCTTTCTATGAGAGCAGTTGCAGTAATTACCCTGCGCTGTTTCACTCCGCCCTGTTTTATTAGAAGAGCGGGGAGCGTCTGCATTCAAATTCAAACTGAAGTAAAGCCCATATCCTCACAAAAGCGCCCTCCCGCGCTCTCCGCTTCTCTCTTCCCTCTCCAACCCCTCTCCTTCTCTTCCCTCTCCTTCTCCTCCGCTTGGACTCTCGTTGACCCTGGACTTCCTCTCGCCACCCCACGCGCCCCATCCGCGTCCCGCCCCCCGCCTCCGCCCGCGCCCCGCACCGCCCCGGCCAATTGCCAGGCTCAGCCCCCGCCGCCGCCGCTCCGGACCGCAGCCTGCGCCCCACTCCGGTCGCGTTCAAGGACCTCATTAGCAATACACAAGGATACAGCGGGATTCCAGCCCGGAATATTTTGCTGCATTTAAAGAGTGGCAGCTGTATAGCCTCTCCAGGCGGTGCTTCTGGCTGGTTCGCGCTGCTTGGCTTCCATCAACCTCCTATCCTCGCGCCTTCCCTCTATCTTCCTTCTTTCCTGCTTCACAATCTTCTCCCCTTCACCTGTAAGTTTGCCTCTTTCTTCCTCTCCCCCCCTCTCTCTCTGTGTGTCTCTCACGTTTCGCTTGCTCTATCTTTCTTCTTTCATCTTCACAGTCTTCTCTCCTTCACCTCCATGTTTCCCTTACCTATTTCTTTCCTTATACTCTCTCTACCTCTCAAGTTTCTCTTTATCTCCTTCCTTTATCTTCTCTTCTCTTCGTTATCTTTTCCCTTCTGTTTCTTCTTCTGTTTTTTCTTTTCATTTCCTTCTCTTTATTCTCTCCTTCAAATTTCTTTTGTTATTCACTCTCCCTCAATGTTGATTCCCACCATTTCCCCCTCTCCCATATTTTTCCGCAGAAAGAGGACTGTCGCTTTCGTGAATGCTTCAATGCGACACTTGCGTTGGTAATTTAGACCTGACCGGATGTTTTGGAGTTCGGAGTAATAACATCGCTTCCACTTCACTTCCTGCAGTTCTTCTAGAATGGGAGAGTTGGTGCGAAAGAAAACATCACAAACTTACACGTGAGCAAACTCAATTTCATCGGAGTTTCCTTTTTCTTCTGTGTTAGTTGGAGTACGCTGTTATAATTACGTTGAAGGAGAGCTTTATCGATTGGCAATGCAAGCAAATTACAAAATTACGAGAAAATCACCCGTCGTACTATCTGCAGGAGGATCCTACACTGGAAACACAAAATCGCAAAGACGGCAAATTGTGATTTATAAGAGGATTGAAAACGAAGACAAACAAATCAATGTCTGGACTTCGTTGGATTGAAGGGACCTGATAAAGTGAACTACTGGCGGACAAAACTCTACCTACGGGCATACGAACGGGATAAACATTTTTGTGATAACTCTCAAAATTGTATACCCTGGTAATTATTTCACAATATGGAATACTTCGATATGTAAAAACACAAGAGTTTATAGCGATTTTTCGTTTCGTTCGAATACACAAGTTTAACACTATATCTTTTTTGGAAATACATTTTCAAGTTGACTCATTAAGCCTTACAAAAGGCACACATTATTCAAACTGAGAAGCACGAATTTGTGAGTTTTGTAGCAAATATCGGACATGGAATCAAGTTTCGAGGACATTGCTTGTGGGAGAGTGTCTAAACGTCGGGCGAAACATAGCGATAATGAAGGAGGGCGGCAAACAGAACTGTTGGTGAAAGTGTGAAGGGTCCGGCGGATTCTCAGAAGTATTTATTCACAATCCCAAAGAGCCCTCCAATTGTGTCTGTTAGCAGGCTGTAGCTCGAAAGAAACACACATGACTGGTTTATCATTATCATTAACGTATCACCGGTATGCGAGTAATTCCTCGACGAACCAGCCGAATCGTAAGGAGGAAGGTGTGGAATGCGTATTTAATTAGAGAGCAGTACTTGAGTAGTGGTGCCGGCACGGACGGTCAAGCTCGTCGAGGCGGAAGCGCGGTAGCGATCTCGGATAGAGGACAGATGGGGCCGAGGAGGTACCTATGTGTGGCCGTGAGTTCCCCTGTGTGCGGCCGTGAGCTACTACCGAACCAAAGTGATGGGCCCACGGGCCACTCCTGTAAGGTACAGCAAGAATTCCAGTGAATGTAAGGGCCCGCGGAGCACTTGGGGTAATAGGAAGGAGGAACAAGGAAAGTATCTCCTGAAGTACGAGAGTGTCTCAGCCGGAGGGACATCGATGCAACCCCTAAGCAGAGGTTCCTCTGAAACCTCGCAGAAGGAAAATAGGCAATCGGCTCCAAAACAATCCAATAGTAGTGTGCCAGTTTCTTCTTAATTGCCCTTCTATGAGCTGGATATGTTTATCGCGCAGAGAGAAAGGTGACTGAGGGAGTTGTGCCTGGGGTAGCTCAGGGCACTGTGCTCGCTCACTGGCATGGAGCATTCACGCCGGAATCTTCGGAGTAGAACAGCGTCTAACGCCCTTTGCTGAACGAAGGCCGGCGAGTTCTGATGATATCAGTCGCGGCTCGTGGTTTTATAAATGTGGAAGGCTGCAAATACATTGCATTGCACTGCCTGCATTGTATTTCTATTAATAATAAGTTTGATACAGATTGAGAACGACGCGAAATACCGTGAGATATTCCATTCTGGGGCCTCTTTCACAAAGGTTACAAGTTACAAGTTACTAGTACTAGTAATCACAAGTACTCGTAAGTTCTGTTTCACAACGATCTTGCTGGGCCCCAGAAGACAAGACCTCATGCGCCAAGAAAGAAAAACCCAAGTATAGCGCTCCTACCGCATACTGGGAAAACTAGTTGAAGCGCAATGCTACTCGCAGAGCTGAACAGTAATGCTATCTGGTGAGCCCGCCGTTCTTCAGACCCTAGGCTCCACCGAAGGCTGTCTCGCCGCAGCCTTCGTCCGTTGGTAACCGTCTGCAGTGAATGCATGACGTCACGCCTCCTCGTTTTGTACAGGCCTTATGGGAGAATAAAGTGGGAGCCTAACGCTTCTCTCTTCCCTGTCATCAGCTTTAAATGCGTTACGGACGGCGGTTAACGAACCGACGAAGGAAAATTTTGATATAATTGTAACATAATACAACTGAGAATTCCATTATTAATTAATAAATATATTTGCAAACATATTTTTAAATTTCTTTTGGACGGCGATTTCTCTAGGAGAGGCTCCGCCTTACAGCCTTTAATGACGAGCCGCGCCTGGATGATACGTTCTGTGTACAACACAATACACTACCTTTGACACAGATCACGTTTTCTAAAGGAGGAGGGTGGCAGAGGCCAACCGACCCTGATCATTCAGTACGAACCAGGTGAACTGCATTCCACTCCAGAGGGAAATGAAGGAGCTATGGAAACCCCTGATATTTCCTCCATCCACAACCCCTCCGGTGTCTTCTTTTGGGGCTCGTGGTCGGCGAGGCGGGCGCAGAGGAAAGATGTCACGTCTCTGTGGGTACTGTAACCTCTTTCTGTTCTCTTCCGCAAGTGAGAGGAGATTACGTAATGAGCCTTTCAAAGTATTTTATGAGAATATTTATAGGTCGTTTACGCGAGCGAAGCTAGTCAAGTTCAGCCACAAACGAATTTTTTAAAAACCGTTGATAATTTTGCGTCTGCTGGAGAAACGATGCTTCACGTAAATCACGCATGTCGAAAATAGAAATGTATCTCCACGCGCTGACCTGTGATTGCGCAACCGAAATGGCCCAAAGTAACAGTGGAAACGAATTGCTCGACGAGACAACTCATCTCAACGAAAGAGACACTGTTACTTTCTGACCGCGTAGCCATTGCCATCAGAGCTAAAAAATTTACAAAAATAAAGCTATCTACAGTGATGACAATTATCAATATATTTAAACACTTTTGACAGCTTAACATTCATATTTCAAATATAATTTTTATGTGCATTAAAATCGCATTGTTAAAGTATCAGTAAGCTTCCGCACATTTGATAATAATTAACAATTATAATTCAATACAATTGAAAATACTCAAGTTTACACAACACCTACATCTCATAAACATCAAAAGCCTCAGCCTATCCTAAATAGTCTTTTTACTAGAGAGAGGATTTTCATTCCAGATAAAATCTTGAAAAAATATGCTTTAAAAAATGCATTTATATCCTAAAATGATGAAATATGCATTTTATTACGCAATTAAAATTAACAATATTTAATTCCTCTACAAACCTTTCTTGATAAACTTCAAGAGAATAATACGTGGAATGAAAAGATACATTTTTTGGTCTAACATAATATAACCTTGCTTACTTTGCGGGAGAAATAATTGAAATAAACATGCACCTTAGTGAATATATTTTATGACTTGTTTCATTTTTTCTGTCTGGTTTAACAAATAAACATCATACATTTGCACACAATATTTTATAATCTATAGAGAAGTAAAAACTCAAAACTGTGACAAACTCTTTCTAATCAATGAGAACACACAAATAAATATATTCTATAAATATATTCTATAAAACATGAAAATTTTACAGATAAACCTCTGTTTTAACAAAATATGCAAATATGCTGCAATAATTACACAATTTGCATTAAAAGGAAACATTGACCAAATTTGCACTAACATATTAACCTACATAGCATCCAATTCTAACCAAATGTCAAGAAATTTCACTGAGCTATGCTGCGAAGTAATTGAAAAAAAATGAGCAAAATCATAGAAATCCGCTCCCTACTAATTACACTCAACTTCCTTAACGTAATTATATGATATTGAAATTTCGCCCATTCCACAGCGCAGTCCACACGTGATCCGAGTAACGCCGGGGCGAACGCCACCTCGAGACGCCCTCCGCGTCAATTCGCTGCGGCGTCGAACGTCTCCCAATTCAATCAGCGGCAGCTCTGCTCGCGGGGGCCACGCGCCGCCCGGAAGGCGACAGCCCTCCGCCGCCGGCGACAGACACTCGATTAAGATGTGTCCGCGATTCGGAGGGCCCGCGCGACAGCCCCACGCGCCGTCTCCCGCTCATCACGCAGCTGCCGGCGCCCCGCCCACGCCCCGCCTCCCCGCCACTTCCGGACGCCTCACCCCCACCACACCATGTAATGCCGATCCTCGCCCTGCCCCGCCCCCCCCCGCCAAGGTACTCCTTGAAATGTCATGTCTCGTCAACGACACACCATGCCGCACCGCTTCCCACCACGCCTTCACCACGCTTCGCCACACCCCGCCACTCCCTGCTACATCCGGACACCTCACCATCGCCACACCATACCTCCCCGCACCCTGCTCCGCCTCTCTCGCCAAGGTACTTCTTGAGATGTCATATCACGTCAACTACACACCACGCCGCACCGTGCCTTATACCACGCCCCCACCACACTCCGCCAGACCCCGCCACTCCCTGCCACTTCCAGACATCTCACCCCCACCACACCATGCCTCCCCGCGCCCTGCCCCGCCTTCACCGCCAAGGTACTCCTTGAGATGCCATATAACGTCAACGACACACCACGCCGCACCGCTTCCTACCACGCTTTCACCACGCTCCGCCACACCCCGCCACTCCCTGCTACTTCCGGACAACCTCACCCCCACCACACCACGCTATGCCTCCCCGCACTCTTCTAAAAAATGCCGTCGGATCTGACAATGTGGGAAAATGACTTGATTTACTATATTATTAACAGAAACATATAAAGTATTCTGAACATTTCTAGTAGAGAACGACTTTGGTCACTCTTTTTTGAAATCAGTTTGCGACTATTATTTTTTATATTCAGGTAGGAAAAAATACAGATTCGTACAGGAGGCAGTAGAGTATTACTCTCTAAAAGTACAATTAAGTGCAGGTAAGAGTGGCAACGTGGAGCGACGCGACCTGGAAGATAATTTTGGATGTGAACACGACACAGCAATTTGATTAACACGACACAGCAATACGTTCCTAGTATGAATCATGAACACGGCAGTTACATGCTAGAGTATCAAAAAGAAATAATTATGATATAAAAATATTTTCACACACTTCAGTTTGATATCTTTGTTCGTAATTCAACATTGGTTTATCTGCAAATCAATACACCAGTATTGAATTTAGGACAATGTAAATGCGAAATGAATATTGTCATTTGGATATGAATGACTGAGTATAACAGCACTATTTAGTTGAATGTATTTTCTATGAAATTATTAGCAGTCTCCAACATCCCCTCCTAATAACTACACTAAGGAAGTCTACGAATGTTGATTATGTTCTACTTTTATCTGCAACAAAGTGAAGATATCCGGCGCGATCACCGCCAATACGAGATGGTGAGCCCTGAGACGATAACTTGGCGCCAACCTACTGACTGTCAGACTGGCTATTTATCTTTCGCCATTCTCTCCGACTGACCACGCAACCAAAAAAGAATTAGACACAACGGCAAACATACAGCAACAAACACCATTACAAATAAATAGTAAATATTTAAATTCCATATTAGCGATAGAATTTCATCGCATTGTATTGATAAATACTTTTCCACTGATGTAAAACTTTCAAAATCCGTGAACCCTTAAAATGAAAATACATAATACACATACACATGAATACAAAATACACATGAAAATATCATGACACATTTCTCTAGCATAGATAAGTAGCAAAACTCTGAGCATAACTTTTATCATAACTTTTAGTATAATTTTAGTATAACTGTTAGCATAATTGTTAGCGCAACTGTTAGCATAACTGTTAGCACAACTCGTAGCATAACTCTTAGCATAAATTTTAACATAACTCCTGTCATAACTTTTAGCATAATACTTATTTATCAGTTTCTAGTTTGGAGAGCTATGATGGGTATCGTCTATCCGCATCGTTTCCCATTGTTTGGCTGCTGGCGGACGCGGTGCAGCTCGGCCCGTTTCCCCTGCGAGCGGAGCGGCGTCCGCCTGGGCGACGGGGGCGCGGAGGCCGTGCCGCCCGCGGCCCATCCGTCTCGGCGGCGCCCAATTTCTAAGCCAGGGAGGCCGCGCGCGCCGTTACCCGCCCCAAGGAGCCACATAAATAAGCGCGCGGCCACCCGCGCCTGTAAATCCCGCCAACAATGTTGTGAGACGCTGTCCCCGCCCCGCCCCTCCCCTCAACACCAAGGCCATCCCCGCCCAACTCACCCTCGCCCGCCCCGCCCCGCCCCGCCCCGCCCCGCCTACCCGCCCCGCCCCGCCTACCCGCCCCGCCTACCCGCCCCATCTACCCGCCCCGCTGCCAAAGGCACGCAGAGGCACACGCCACGGATACGGTCCGCTTTCAACAAGGTACTGAGCACCAGCCAGATTTTCATTTAACAATGAACAGCTTTGCATTATACTGCATTTAAATTGCATATAAAGGAAATGTCCACTGAATCTCTGTCCTCCACAAACTGGTGAACTTACTTTTATTCATTCCAGGATATTTCACTCCTTGCAAGTGTCCCTTCACTACATCGTGCGTACAACAATCAGGGGGGTAAGGTAAGTACCCACTATAGTTCCTATGTGAATAGACCAACTGTTGTATTGTGAGGGTTGCATCACAGAGAAATGGAGGAGGAGCGATGAAAGTCAGGGGAAAAGAGAAGACTGACGAGGAATGGTGGTAGCAAGGGGAGAGGAGAAGAGAAGACAGAAGGGAGGAAGAGGGAACTACAGCTTCTGTCGGGAGCCGAGGGCGGTGCGGTGCGGCGGCGCTGGAGGCGGCGAGAGCGAGGTCACCGGACAGCGCCCGAGGGCCCGAGTGCGGGCGCGGGCCAGCCCGCGAGAGGCGGAGCGGGGCGCGGCGGGGAGTGGAGCGGGGGCGATCGCCAGCGGTGATTCAGGAGGCCGCGGCGGCGCTGGCGGCGCTGGCGACGCCGGACGGGACGTGGGACGGGCAGGGACGGGACGCGCAGATTTACGAGCAGGTGCTCCAGGGACGAGCTCCCGAGCCGCCCTCCGCCCCCGCCCCCGCCCCCGCCCTCACCCCCTGCTCCCGCCCACGACTGGGGGAAGAGGAAGACAGGCCCCTGACGGACGACAAGGGAGATGGAGATCAACTGTACTTTGCAACTTATTTTCATCCCCGTAAAACAACACATCCTGATACAAGATCTTCTACCTTCAACTGGTTTGTGGCCAGCTACAGTTATGAGCATAAAATCATCTACAATAATGTTAATTCTTTAATTGAGTGTGTGTTCCCCGTTGTCGGATCACAGTCTTTGCGATCCCCGTTGTCGGTCAATACAAATGCGGTAACTGTTTCGAAAGATATGTGCAGAGAAATACGGCTCAGATCACTAGAGCAAACACATTGCCATATTTAAATTTACAAGATGATATTGTAAGAGATTATTAAAATCATTAAGTTGAAAAAAGAGTTACATGATTTCTTTTAATTCGAGACAGTCAAAAGTTTGTCCTGCTGATCATTAAATAGGAATTGCCCCTCTGCGAGAAAAAGACGAGTACAATACGTCTTCTTGATAAATAATAATAATAACTAATAATTACAAATTTTTTGTATTTCTGCAACTCGAAGTAAACTCCAATTTCGATATTGATTTCAGTACATGTTTGGTAAGAAAAATTTATTCGACGTCATTGATCTTCGCACTCACCGTCTCGCACAAGCAAAAAAGAAAAAGAAAAAGAAACAATGAAATCAAATCAAGGTGACAAACGAACGTCCATCTCAGTATTTGAATGATAATTTGTGAGTGTATATGCAAGTTTTCTGCACTACGTGCTCCACTCGCACAATGAGCGTTGCTCACGCATTTACACGTGAGCGGGCCAATTGCGCGTGCGGCGAGGCGGAGAGTAGGCGGGGCGGAGCGGAGCGGGGCGGGGGAGGGCAGGGGCGGGGCGGGGACGGAGTTGGGGCGGGGCGGGTCAATAGCAATCGATGGGCGAGTGGGCGGAAGATGGATTGGGGCGGCCGTGCCGTGCCGCGTGGGCGGAAGGACCGAATGAGGCAGGTGAGGGAGAACGCGGCGCCACGGGCCCTTCCACAGAATTACACACTTACGTAAGACACCGAGGAAGCTCTGGAGCGAAAGTTGAAAAACGAAATTGGAATATAGTAGCGTAGACAAATTCTGCGTGATGCATTTGTGAAATTAGAAGTTGAAAATTGGAAATATAGGTAACATTCTATCAACAAATTCATCAATATTAGTTAATTGCGTGGAATTGTGTTTTTATATTTTACGGAAATTGATAATTTTTCTTTGCAACAAAACGTGTGCAAAAATTTAACACACGAAAAACAACTTTCTCTATTTTGAAAATTTTAGATTTTCTGCTTGTCGTGTAAAAATGTACAAAATTATAAACGAAATAGCTGAAGATGAGTAAAACATTACACCTTTATCAAATGAGGAAAGATTCATAGAATGTAAACAGGACGTGGAAAGTGAGCGCAATAGAGACAAAACGGAGTAGAAGGGACAGGCGCGGACGCAATAAAGATGTGCATCAAATGAAATGGTTATCTTCACATACAAGTTTGTATTAGAACTACATAATACACTAGTGTTGCTACTACAGCACGTACTTTCTCACCAGTATTTTCACGCAAAATTATGCGAAAAATACTCAAATTTCCATAAAAACTTTATATGACCTTATTTTAAAATTTATCTTTAAGGCACACATTTCATTAAGGAAAAATCTATATCTTTATAATTATAGTTGTAGGAAGAAAACATTTTGAACTTTTATAGTTTTCGAGAAATCAGAGTTTTCAACGAAAATGAGACCTGCACCATTTTCTGAAACGCTTCACACTATCCAACAACACAATTTAATCAAAAACGTGGGAACTATTTTCTTGAAAATTTATACAATGCCCCAGCGTCTTCATGTAAAGTACCCCCAAAATTAAAATATCCGTTTCAAATTGAAGGGGCGGAGACATCAGACAAATACATTGGGTGATATCAATTTTGGTGAAAATCGGTTGAACGGTTTAGCCGTTAGCGTTGTTCACAGACGGACAGATGGACGGACGGAGAGACGAACAAAAGATGGACGGATGGACGGACGAACGGACGGACAGACAGAGGGACGGGCGGACAACGGACGGACGGATGGACTAACGTTTTGCCGTCATTCGATTTTTCGTTATCAAGAACTAACAAAACATGGATTCCGGCTGTATCATGTGTTAGAGGATTTTTTTTCTAAATTTAGCATTTGAATTTATCCACTTTTTCTTTTCTTTGCCAGGGCCCTGTAATAAGAGTTTTTCTACCAAACATTTGCCGTATTTCACGCAGCATTTCATGACTTTCTTCTGCGTAATCGGTAGCAAGAAAGTAAAAGAATCCTAAATTTCAGTAATTAAGGATATTACTCAACCATTAGTTTGGATTTTATTGAATAATAGTTGCAACGTACACCTGCTTGCTTTTTATGAACCACGAGATAGACGTTTGACTTCTTTGAGATAAGGGGTGTCCAACATGCAAGGCTTATGTGCAGCAACTAAAACCTTTAATATGTTTGTGGGCTATAGTTGTATTACAGGAGCGAATATTGTTGATCCCGGCTCTTTGCACGGCTGCTCTAAGACGGGGAGGAGGAGAATGGAACCATGCATTAGGCCGTACCATACATAACGCAGTGAAATACATTGGGATTATTTTGAACTTCTGAATATACTACTAGAAAACCAACTTAAATCTAACACACTTTTATATTAAAGGGATGTTGATCCCGGCTGGGCGCTTGTGCTAGGAGCACAATTTTATCGCCCGACATGGCTGAAAAGGACTTTCACTTTTGAGTAAAACACAGCCACACCAAAAATATTCTTCTCATGTCTGGCAATCAGACTGTTTTTTATGTGATTTTGAGGTCGCTAACTCCGAATCTGGTGTCCATTTCACTCCATCGCATCAGGTTTTTGATATACCAGGAAAAATATAAAAAATATAAAAATATTCATATTTTTTATGTTATGTCAAAAATCTGATGTGATGGAGTAAAATGGAAACCAGATTGGCATATAAAAACTCCAAATATACATAGAAACATGGTCTGATCCCCAGACACAAACACCATTTTTTGTACGTGACTGTGTAACCTTTCGTGGGCCACAGCAAATGGACAACCCTGTCGCAGCTCATCGCGGAGCGAGATTCTGCCTGCGCTCGCCGCGAACGGAAGGGGGGCGGGGCGCGGCGCGGCGGCAGCAGGGAGCAACGCACTCCCCGGCTGCGTGGGGCATCTGCGCCCGCGTCGCCCTCGCGCGGGGAGCGGCGCAACTCATTCGCCATTGATTCTAGTGATGTGACATCGACAACAAAACATCGATATTCAAAATTGAAACATGGAACAAAAACCATTGATGTTTTTAAACAGATGTTTTATCTGTTGTATTTCATGACCATCTGTAGACGATTCCATTTGCGTGGTTCACGGATTTTGATCCAAAATAATAAGATATCTTAGATTGTCGACGTTTCGGAGTTTTTATTACTCCATCCTCAGGGCCGGATAAGTTTAACAACACGGTTATTAGAAATATTGTCACAATGTTAATTACAATTGCACATTAAAAACTATGTATACACATTACACATTGTATATATAAAACAAAAAAGCTAATTATATTCAATTGTGCTCGAAAAATCAACAACAAATTAGAAATTTAATGTATACAATGCAATATCAGAAGTATTATTAATAGTATTTTTCTGGTTGTTTTTGGAAATAATTTATATAATATTGAATTATAAAGAAATACTGAAACAAATTGTGACAATATTTGTAATAACCGTGTTGTTAAACTTATCTAGTCCTGAGGATGAATTAATAAAACTCCGAAACGTGGGCAATCTGACATAGTTTATTATTTTGGACAAAAACTCGTGAACCACGTAAATGGAATAGGTGTTTTAGTAATCTCAAACATTCAATTCGTGCGCAACCAAATTTAATTTGATAGTGGCCGTCAATATTAATTTACGAAGATAATTTAACTCAAAATAAAGTTATAAAAGGCCTCTCCACGCAAAATGTACGATGAAAGGCGAAGTAAACACATAATAAATCATCAGGGCGAGGGATAGTGTGCTAGATGAATGTAGTAGGAAGTCCGTTATTATTTCATATTTTAACGTGTACAAAATTGTGAATATGAAAATTCATATCTATAAATAAAATATAAAAACGTAAAACTATCCAGCACAAAACATTGATGTTCAATAAACATCGAGCACAAAACATCGATGTTAAAAACATCAAGCACAAAACATCGATGTTTAAAAACATCGATGTTTTCAAATACATCGTACTCAGAACATCGATGTTTTTATAGAAACATCGATGTTCTCAAAACATCGACATCGATGTCGCATTTCTAATAGATTCCGGGCTGCGGACCCACCTGGCGAAGCAGAAAGCCTCTCACCCCCAAACACAAACCCACGCACCTACACAGAGACTTTGTAGCGTTCGGGATCAGATGCATTGTAACGCACACGCAGACTCCGAATTCGGCTGTTGATCCATGATGATAACCCTAAAGGCGCGGACGAAGGTTCGTTTTAAATAAGTTTATTACCAGTGTGTTTTCATTTCTTTTCGTCATCGTGAGTTTGAAGGAATAAACGAATGTGATGATTAGAATTAACAATATGGCTCAGCGTGAATTTGATGCATTATAGTGCGCCAGGAAAGTCTCTCCGCACTTATCTATAAAATCTTTAAAATACATTTTGTAACTCTATCATACATATTAAATACATTAAATTTGGTATTTCATTGCAATAGTGAGTTTTCTTCATTTTTACTAAAAAAGTCTGTCAGACTTCGCCTTTGCAATCATGTTTGGTACAGATAGCTTTTTAATCTAGGGTTAGGAGAAGACGTAGGTAAGAAAAACGACAATGAATTCCAATTTTAAATGAATCCTCAAATAAGATGCTAAAACAGTTACTACTTAAAAATTGTCGTAAGTTTGATGGAATAGACGAATGTGATGATTAGAATTAACAATATGGCTCAGCGTGAATGTGATACATTATAGTGCGCCAGGAAAGTCTCACCGCACTGAGACGAATCAGAACTTCCTGTTAAAAAGTGCATTTATATTCAGGTCACTTGGAAACAAGTGAAGGGGACAACACTTCAGCATCTATTATCATTGTGGCGAGTATCATTCTGGCATCACTGTGACGAGTATGTTTGTAAGTAAGCAAATCAAGCAACGGATCCCGCAGCAATTCAAAGAGCAGACTCACACAAAGGTTTGAAACGAACATGTAAACTATCATGAGCTGAGGTCTATTTGATCGGTCAGTAAACAGGATGTAACAACTAGCTCCGGTCTCTTCTAGACATAATTTTCATCATTTGCAGCAATTTTGACTTGGCATAAAAATGACTTGTACTTGGCATAAAAATGAAGAAAACTCACTATTGAAATGAAATACCAAATTTAATGTATTTAATATGTATGACATAGTTACAAAATGTATTTTAAAGATTTTATAGATAAACCTAAATAATTTGACTCTCGCACAAGACACTTGCTAGTCCACACATGGCTTCTGAAAAACGTCCGCAGAAGTACCTCGTCATCCGACCTGTATTATGATCGCCAACGTCAAATTATGATTGCTAAACGTTCAGGACAAAACGTAAATCCTACAAGACAAGGAGTTTGTATTAATTATTTTCTATATTAGCCAATACAGCGCCAATACAACCAATAGCACTAACGTAACTACAAAGGCGTAGTCTACCGGACGACGCGTGATAACATGGTGTACACAGGATATAGACGCGCGCGCAACGATAAGTGTATTTCACTGTCTCACAATGAAGATACCTTGTGTTTCAAAAACGGGGAGTGAGGGGAAGGGGTGGGGGAAGCTTTCCACAATGGTGGCGTCGTCTGAAAGACTACGCTTTTGTAATCTAGGGCTAATGACTTGCAGATGCACAGTCTCAATAAAAAGGACCGCCGTGCGCTTACAGCGCCGTGTTCGCCAGCCATCCCTCGCAGATCGCAAATCCGCAAATCTCGACACTCGCGCGGAAACAGTTGGACGCGGCGCCGCATCCATCCCCCACTCCCCCTGTCGCCGCCTCCAGGGGGAATTGTCGGTTGGCCGTTGGCCATTCGGAAACCGCGGGAAGATCCTTTTTACTTCGGGTCCTGCAAGCGGGCTTGTCTTCACGTATTCAACGCGGGAGTTTTACGTCGCGGAGTCCGTTAACGTTTATGAGCTAACGCGCGGGGGCGGGGCGCGGGGGCGGGGCGCGGCAACGGGGCGCGGGGGCAGGGAGCGGGGGAGGGGCGCGGGGGCGGGGCGCGGGGGCGGGGCGCGGGAGCGGGGCGCGGGGGCGGGGCGGAGGCTGCGCGGGGGCTGCGCGGGGGCGGCGCGGGGGCGGAGCGTGGGTGGTGAGCAAACATTCGGCGAAACGGCCGCCTTTGTGGCGGCAGCTGTTAAAGAAACGAACGACTTGGGAGCGCCGTCGCCTGCCCGCCCGCCCGCCCGGGAGGGACCGGATTTTTGCATAGCGCGACGAAACATAAGCACACGAGCGGTGCGGCGCGGCGCGGCGCGGCAGCCTTCGTTTCGCCGTATTGTAATGAGCCCCCGCGCAGCGTCGCGTCGCTGCCTCTTTCGCCTTTTCTTTTATTCACAAGCGGAGAAGGAGGGGCGAGGCGCGGTGACAGTTTCCATGAGAAAATTAGAACCGATCCCCTTTGCGCCCTTTGACACGGCCGAGCGCCGAGGGAGCGTTTTCGCCACACGTCCTCTCGCCCCAGAAGAGCAGCTGCTGCGAACTTTTGTTCGCGGATGCGGAAGTTGTACGTGCGACAGAGGAATTTCTTCACTTAATTTGAGAAATGAATTCTGATGCCGAGGATGTCCATTTGCTCATTTCTCAGAATTCGTGGATTGGCTTTTCGAAGTAAAAGTATGCTGTGAGGTGCTGAAATGTCCACCAAGAGACGCACATGTTTCTTCTTTTAAAATGCATTTTCATTCATGTAAACGATTTTCCGTATTTGTAGATCACTGGCAATGATGGAGCGCGTATTATAACTGAGAGGAGACAGAGAACAAAAATGAGTGTATATAAGGTAACTTTTGATAGTGTTGATTATTAGGGCAAATTACATCATTTCATTTTGTCCATTGAACAAGCCTTGATTTTGAAAAAGGAAGCCATTACCTCAATATATACTTTTTTATTTGTTTGTACTTGGCATAAAGATATCCCCACGCCGTATTCTGGCTTTCTCGACCTGAGAAGTGAGTTTTCTCATCGTCACACAACAACATAAACTGGGACTTTGCAAGGAAAACGCACACTAAAATCTTGCCTGACCGGGAATGGAACCCGGCGTCGCGTCATTGAAACCGAGCACGCTGACCAAAGAACTAAAACGCCAGGACTCCATATACACTACATATCATTTTTTTTTGTTTTCAACACTGTGTTGTTCACTATTGTTCAAATATGCACTGCCCAGAAGAGTTGAAACATTGAAAGGCATGACAAAATAACTTCTTGCGAAAGGACATGTGGTGGAATTTTTCAGATAACGAAGTTATGCGCGTGACATTTTTTGACTTGGCGCTTCTGATTGGTCGGTAACTTATTTTTCATTGATGTTCGGCAGGTACATGAAGGCTCAGAGGACGACCTGCGCAGGAGCAATGAAAAATCCAATAATTGTCTTTATTGATCCGCTTTGATTGCTCAGAATGTACACCGTTTCTTTGCATAATAGCCAACTGGAGAACAAATGACAAGATATCCTTCCCCTCCATGAGAGGTGGCTCGCAGAAACAGCGCGAGCAAAGGGGGGAGGGAAGGATCGACAGACCGCGGTCGTTGATGACAAAACCCTTGACAGTGGGTCATTGCCGGTGTCAAGTGGCATGAGTGGGAGAGCATCTATGCCCGTTACTTTTCTATCGATTTGAGAGATTTTTCTTTTATAAATACTAGAAGAATGGCGAAAGTGTTTGATTGGCGAAGTGTGTTTGAATAAAATGAAGTATGTTAAAAAGTTCAACTTACAGAGGCATTATACGGGTTCGCGAACCAGAGAAACTCGCGGCATGAACATCCATTCTGAGAACTGACAAAGTGCCTGCAATCATGAGATGAGTAAAGGATTTTGCAGATAGAATATTATGGAAAAGGTACTGAATCACGAGGATTTATATTTTCAAACATAATTGGGGATGAAATAATCAAGCTTGGGGTCCATATTTTCCCATGTCACAACTCACGGGAATCTATTTAACATTATTGCTCTTTGTGGACAAGTTCCAAAGGTAATTTGTTTCCGGTCATCAGGCGGAACCGTTTCTCATTAAAGGATGCGAGATCTATAGTCGGTGACGTTACAATACATTCATTCTCATTATACAGATATAATGTATTACACATTATTTATTTCTCAGCTGTAATTTGCATAATACCAAAATTAATTATTAGCTTCAGCCTTAGGTTGCGTTCAGGAGAAATCAGAAATTATGCGGGGCGCGGGATGCGATGGAGTGGCGTGTAGAGGGGGTGCGAGGCGGGACTGGTGGGTGAGGTGAAGTGGGGAGGAGTGGTGTGGGGCAGACCTGAGGAACGGGCCGGGGTGGGAATGGACGGAAGAAGGGTGAGGCGGGGCAAAGAAATGGGGGGCGGGAATGGGCGGGCTGGGGTGAGGCGAGGTGGGGCGGGGTGGGGTGGGGCGAGGTGGGGCGGGGCGAAGTTGGGCGAGGCGGGGCGGGGTGGGGAAGGGTGGTGCGGGGCGCGGCGGGACGAGGCGGGGCGAGGCGGGTGGGGCGGAGCGGGGCCGAGTGGGGGCGGGACGGTGTTGTGTGGTGAGGTGTGGTGGGTGTGGTGTGGTGTGGGGTGCGGTGGGGGTGGGGCGGGGCGGGGTGGTGCAAGGCAGAGAAACGGAGCCGGCGAGGGAAGGAGGGACGGGGCGTGGGGAGGAAGGACGGGGCGTGGCGGTGGGAGGGGGGCGGGGCTGCGAGGGCCGGAGGCGACGGTGGCCGCGCGCGGCGCCCTGCGCGCGGTGTCGCTCGGGGGGACAGCAGTGGCGCGCGCGGAGACGGCCCAATGGCGGGGGCGCCCATACGTCCCCCCAGCGCCCCGGGCACCCCTCCCTTCCTCCACGCGAAATTACCCGCGCCCCGCGGCTTCATCACTGCGCCGTGAACCCTTCAGCGCCACCAGCACGGGGTTGTATTTCAGGGCTTTCTGCGAGTGTCTGGTAAAATGCAACTCCAGCGTGCTGTGAGATTGACAAATTCAATGCTGGAGTGAATTTGGTGAAATGTCTGAATGTCAATTTGAAATTAGATTCGATCCTACAATGTGTTGCTGATCGGCTGAGCATTGCATATAATCAACAACGATACTAAGCTCCTAGGAAGACCACTAAGAAGTAACAGCTTAATACTTCGTCAGGCCGCTATTTTGCTTTTATAGCATATGGCTTCTGGCAAATTTGGACATGAGCATTCATCTCCCTTCTCGCCGCACTCTGTATTAACATTTTTTTCAAGTGTCAACCGACAATAGTTTATTAAAATATTACAAGAATATTTGTTCTATATGCTCCACAGTAGGTTAACAATATTGTGGTCGTGTTATTTGTTTGAAAGTTTGATAATAAGTTCGTTTTCTAATTTTATTGACATGAAAACTTGTGACTGTAACCACTAATTTACTCTTAAAGAACATTAAATTATATGCTATTGTGTGCCTCATTACTTCTTGACATCTCGAGTTCTACAGGAAACCATTCTTCACTCGGGCGTTTTCAATGCGTAAGTTGTTCATTGCAGTGCCTTGACGGCAAACGTGCCGAACCCCAACAGCAAAGTAGCCAACTCTATAGAAGAGTAAACAAAACCTTCGAGCGGTGTGAATAACGTGACTGCCATCTCGTATATTTCAAATGACTTGAAGAGTTCACATTTACTTGTTTTGTACATAAAACAAATATATGTTATTATGCAAACATCTCTTTGGCATACTCTTTCCCAAATTCCATTGTCAACTTTGACTTGATATATTTCATTCGCAGGCCGAAAACTCACTTTTTGTGCAACTTAGTAATAACTATTCAAATCTGGAAAATATATTACGGACTACAAAAGTGCAGCAAATAATTGTTTATATACATTTTCGCTTGGGAACGTAATGAAAATGACATAATGTAGTACTTTTTTTTTCATCTTGAAATAATTTACATGGTCCGAAAGTGAGTGTGTGATGGAAACTAGAACACGATACCGTGAACCAGCGTTCGAATAGTGAGCTCCTCAATGATTACTGCTACTTCATGTGACCTTTTGATCAACAACACATGCTTCAAAGGAAGAAGGTGCAGTGTCAATTGTGCCTCTGAGTCGCACTTTGTTTGCCCCCCCCCCCACGTGAAGCATTCATTATACGGCACCGCCGACCGGTCGCGGGCCGCCTACAACACGTTTAGAAGCTTTGTCCGCTCTCGCACTCTCCTCGAGCAGCTGAGCGGCTTCTCGAACCAGCTGTTAGAACAAGCAAAGTTTATTTTAAACACAGTTCAACCCTTCGGCGGACACGTCCAATCATTTCCCACCAGCAGGTCCGAGCGACACTCCGTACTGCATTGATCATCTTCCATTTTCGTGTCAACAGTTATTACTTTTGTTGGAGAAAGTGAAGAAAATATTCTTTCTTTATGTTTTTATATATTTTATTTCATAATAACTAATAGAATACAAAACGAAATGACAATATAATTGAGAATCTTACGCATCACTCGCCACATCCGTGTCCTTGGTACGTGTTAGATGAAGGGGAATGAATACAGTGCAAACGTGCCTTCTAACGTTTCTTCGGAAACAACGCATTTAAATTTGAATTATTAGTTAGTACTCCAAAATCTGTGTCATAAAGCTCAACGACAAAACAGCAGTAACAATTCTAACGGATAAAATACGCAAATGTTATATATACAGGGCAAGGCGCGTGCGGTACGGAGTGCCGCAACCGTTGCAGAGTTCGGATTATTAATGAATAACGGTCGATCGGCAGTATCTAAAATCGTGATTTGCGTTTCATCCGTGTGAAAATATAATGAAAGAAGAATAACTATGAGCTCAATAGTGCGACATCAATTATTTACTCGAAATCAACAAAAATGTAACAACGCGGCACTGGGTGCCGCTACGCACCCGCCGGAGGGTTGAAATAAACGCGCGATCACGCTCCGGACGAGGGAGGGTGGGTTGGCGCGAATAGACACAGGCGATAATGGGTAGGTACGGATTGTTGAGGGAGATTAAGTCGTGAAAAGACGATGGCACGTGCTGCCAGATTCGTAAGAGGTGGGAGTGGAATCAGTTGCGCCGGTATGAGTATGCTTTAGGGAAAGAGGGAGGGAATGACAAGATGAAGGGTGCAAGGCGTGAGGGCGGCAGCTAACAACGGTCACCAGAGGCGGCAGCAGTCACAGCAAAAACCGAGGCGCCGTTCCGCGCCGCGCCGTGGAGAGAGACTAGTGTGACGTCATGTGCACTCACAGCGAACACAGACACGAGATTGCATTTACTGGGTGTCCGGGGAGGAAACGTCGAAACATGGAAAATACGTTTTTAAGACAGTTCTAAGCATATTTTGTCTAATAAACTACGTGGATATTCCTAATGTTTGAGCCACAATAAGCACTCAAAAGTTGCTTTGAAAAATTGATTTCTAGGCAAAACTTTGCATTATAGAAGCATAGAAACACTCCAGAAATATATACGTTCTTCATTATTTACAAAAGAAATGAATATATTTGTTCAGAAAGGAAAATTAAGCGAGAAATAAAAGAGCACCCAATTTACACAATTCGACTACATTTTCATTTCTTGCTTAATTTTTCTCTGAGCAAATATATTCATTTGTTTTGTAAATAATAAACAATGTACATGTTTCTGTAGTGTTTCTATGCTTCCACAAATTCCTGTTTCCGTCACCCAGATGGCGTCTTTTGGCGAGAGTAACAGCCACGGCTCCAACAGTGAAGAGGAGATGCCACGGTTGGCGTCGAAGATTGTAGAAGAGGTCTTTACACAGAGATTTCCCAAGTGAAGGTAAAGGCATTGATGCGTCAAGGAAGATAGACTGATAGCAAATGCAGACGCGTGATACGTTAAGACGTTCATCACAGGTGGCGGCAGTAATAAGAGAGCTACCAAGTGTCCGAAACTAGTGATTGCGGTCAGAAAGTGAAGATGACGCGGTAATAGAATAATCCACCTGGCGATTATCGAATTGGCGATAAGTAGAAGGGAATGTACGAGAACGCTGGGAGAGCTGCAAGCGCACGTGATCTCGCCAGGTCAGTCTGCGCTGTGTGCCAAGTACCGGAAACAATTTGTTGAAAGGAGAAGGCCGCCTACAGAATGAAAGTGATGAAGCCAATTGGCAACGGGGTGAGAGCTGGTGGTGGCTGTGATTACGTCGGAGGACAAAGTCCTCGAGGGAAGTTAGATGTAGCTGAGGAAGCGTGGCAACGAGGGTGGGCATCTTCAGGGGCAGAAAAGGAGATTACAGTGTAAGGGCAGGTCGGTGACGGCAGGAGTGAGGACGAACGTCGCGGGATGTTTCAAGGTAGAGGTAGTGGGGCGGGGTGACAGAGATAGAGCGAGAAAGAGCGGGGTGGGGAAAAGGCGTAGATGTGGGACTGGAAGGCAGGGCAAGGGCTGCGTCGATGACTGGAGAGAGAACGCAGAGCGCGGGGTGTTTTGGAAGCGGTGGTGGGGGAGGGTGATATAGTGCCGGAGAGAGAGGGGTGTGGCGTGGGTAGGCGGGGCGAATGCGGAGGAGCTGGGATTCAAGGTATGACGATGGGCAGAGTGGAGAGCTGGGCGGTGGGCAGGACGGGGGGTAGGGGAGGGGCGTCAAGGTGGGGGGCAGGCGGGGGGCTGGGCGGGGGGCTGGGCGGGGGGTGAGCGGGGGGCAGAGCGAGGAAGGCGGGGGAGGGCGGGGTGTCGGGCAGGAGGCAGGGCGGATTGCAGGGCGGTGGGTTGGGTGGGGCACGGTGGGGGAAGGGGGCAAGGGGAAAGGTATGGGCACGGTGGGGTATATCGGAAAGAGTGGGGCGGTATGGAACTGGCCGAAGGCAGAGAGGACAGGAAGGAAAGACAAGAGCAGTGCTGATGGCAGGAGTGAGGACGGGGGTGCGGGGTGCGGGGGTTCGAAGGCGGGCGGGGCGGGGCCGCAAAGCAGGGAGGTCCCGGCCGAGGCGCGGCCGCGGGCGCCGTGAGGGATTTGAACGTTCGCGGGAACTAATCTCGCGGCGCGCGTCCTAATGAAGAACAAACACGAACGCGCGAGCGGGGGTGCAGGTGGGGAGGGTATGCAGGGGGCGCTGGAGGCGAGTGATGGAGGAGGCTCTGGAGGAGGCGCGGACAGCGCGCGCGCCGCCTGATGAGGAGGAACAACGCGATGCTTATCGCTGACTAATGCGGCCACCGCCGCCGCCGCCAGGGCGCTGCGGGCAAGTGAAATGAGAAGGCGCGCCCGATAATGTGGCGTCCCGCAAGGCCCGACACACGTCCCATTGCGAACACTTCAACGAAGTAGCACGAAAACCAAAATACAAGTACACTATACTTGGGTTTTTATTTCTTGGCGCATGGGGGCATGTCATCATTATGGAATATCTCACGGTATTTCGTGTTCTCGGTTCTCGGTTCCGCCGCTAGGAGTCGCATGATCGCCAGCACCGCTCGATACAGTTGCGATCATGCGACTCTTAGTTACACGATCGAGAAATACACGAAATACCGTGAGATATTCCATCGTGATGACACGCCCCCACGCGCCAAGAAATAAAAGCCCAAGTGTACTCTATGAAGACTATGTAATATTATAATACTAACTGTAATAATGAATACATTTCCTTTTTATTAAAATTTACTATTGTTGTTAATAGCGGACCATGAACTTTTAGAACATTTTGTTTCTTGTAATTTTTATTAAGAAACTAATTTCCATTTCGTAAAGTTTTACTTTAGGTAAGCCGAGTCGATTAATATTATTGTAATGAGATTTTAAGTAATTCACATGAAAATATTATTGAATTAACTTGTCCTGCAACAAAGCATCGAACACATTCTTTAAAAAAATCTCAGAAAAATATTTTTGCATTTCTGGATTGATTGATTGATTGAATAGGGTTTAAAGGGCGCTTCGACTGCTGTGGTCATTGGCGCCCATGCCAGAGTATTTGGAGAAAAGAATATTCAGTGTTGCATATGTAACTTACTCACTGTTTAAAAGCATGTAAAAAGCTAAAGCTAAAGCTAAAGCATGTAAGCAGCTAAAAAGGAGGCTCGAATTCTGCATCAAGTATACATGTAGAAATGGCAGAAGGAAAATAGAAAAAGGGCGCGTAAAATTTATCTTAAAACGTAAAATTGGCTGTAAAGGGGCCAAAAAACAACATAAAACATTGTTCTTTCAAATAAAATTATATATTCTGCTTTCTCTCAAAAAACAAAAAAGTTTTGAGAGCGCAGAATCGTCATCCCCGAGCACCACTTGTAGCGAGTTGCCCAGGTCATGTCTTCGTCGACTGCCAACAAATTTCCTATAGTACAGCAGGACGTGTTCCACGGAAAGAACAGTCTGGCACGAGTCACAGATGGGGGGAGTTTCATTTCGAAGAATGAAACCGTGAGAGAAATGGCAGTGTCCGATACGAAGACGGGTTAAAATAACTTCCTCGCGTCTACAGGACCGTGATGAGGAGCGCCAGGGATACACAGAATTCTTTATCGCACTTAGTTTGAAAGTGCTATTGTGCCACTCTGTTTGCCACGCTCTAAGCACGGATCGTTTCAAGAAAGCCTGAACATCGGATAATGGCACAGAAGGGATGTCGATACGAGTTTTACGAGTCGCTGATTTCGCCGCCTGGTCGGCCAGTTCGTTCCCTCTGATACTCACGTGGCCTGGGACCCAACTAAGTACCAGGTCATAGCGGCGGGACAGAAGACGATGAATCAGGCTTTGAACGGATAAAGTCAGGTAGTCTGACGAAGGACGGGAGACAGCTTGAAGAGAGCTGAGAGAATCGGAACAGATAACTACTCGCCGCAACGTCGCTGATTCAATGTATTTTAGGGCCTCAAAGATTGCACACATTTCGGCAGTGAAAATACTGCATTTGGAGTGAAGCCGAAATGATTTGGTGGCCCTGATACAGTAAAAACCACATGCCACCGCGTCGCTGCACGATGAACCATCCGTGTATAAGAATAAATGATCCGGATAGGATTCTCTCATATCCAGAAACTGCTTCTGGTAAACCAGAGGACTAGTAGTTTGTTTGGGTAAATGGGAGAGTCTGAAGTCAATACTGGGAAGGAGGAGTTTCCAAGGGGGGGATCCGGTCACTTGTGGGTCTCACAGGGGTGGGAAGTTCTACATTTAATTCCCGGAGAAGATTTCGTAATCTAATACCTGGGGGATGGGGTAACGAAGTTCGAAGATTGTACGAGGACTCATACTTTGGGTGGATGATTATACGACGACAAGGGTGGTCAACCAGTCCCGACACTTTAGCCCCATAAGAGGCTAATAAAATATCTCGCCTTCGGCTCAGAGATGGTTCTCCAGCTTCGGCCAAGAGGCATTCGATGCGACTCGTGCGGTAGGCGCCTGTACTAATTCTTATACCGGCGTTGTGAATGGTATTTAATGGCCGGAGGGTTGATGGTGACGCTGACCCATATACAATACATCCATAATCCAAAATAGAGCGGATGAGGGTTCTATACAAACGCAAGAGACACACACGGTCAGCTCCCCAAGAGCTGCCTGTAAGGGTGCGGAGGAGGTTCAGAGGTGAGACACATCGGCTCTTCAGTTTACGTATATGATTTCGCCAAGTTAGGCTCTTATCGAAAGTAAGCCCAAGGAAAGTTGCAGAGTCCACAAAAGGTAGAAGATGGCTTCCAAGAAAAAGATCGGGGTGGTTATGAAGATGATAAATCCTGCAGAAGTGCATACAGCTAGTTTTTGATGCGGAGAATTTAAAACCTGTCGCATCAGTCCATTCCTGCAATTTGTTGAGGACAAGTTGTAATTGTCTCTCTATCACTTGAATACTCTTGGAAGAGCAGAAAATGGCAAAGTCGTCAACGAAGAGCGATGCTTTCACCGGCTCTCGGATTATCGACGCTATACTATTGATAGCGATGGCAAACAGAGTGACGCTCAGAATTGAGCCCTGAGGGACCCCGTTTTCTAAATGGTGGCTGGCGGATAACCTGTCACCAAGGCGAACGCGGAAGTATCTTGAGGAAAGAAAGGCTACTAAAAAAAGGGGGAGCCGGCCCCTAAGACCCCAAGAATGGATGGTGCGAAGAATGCCGTACCTCCAGGTAGTATCATAAGCTTTCTCTATATCAAAGAAAATTGCTACCAGGTGTTGACGTAGCACGAAAGCAGTGGAGATCTGTGTGGTAAGGGTGACAAGGTGGTCCATGGTTGACCTGTTCTTCCTGAAACCACATTGGATGGGGGTAAGTAGGTTTCTCTGCTCCAGGTGCCAGACCAAACGCGTATTCACCATTCGCTCCAGAAGTTTGCATATACAGCTTGTGAGCGAGATTGGACGGTAGGTTGACGGCTTTGTCCTGTCCTTTCCTTCTTTAGGAATAGGAATAATAATCGCTTCGCGCCAGGTTCTAGGGAAGGTATGTTCCATCCAAATCTTGTTGAAGATACGGAGGAGAAAGATACGTGCCCTCTTCCGGCAGGTGTTTTAACATTTGGTTGTGTATCTGGTCTGGTCCTGGAGCAGAATCTTTCCCACGGGTGAGCGCACAGGAAAATTCATCCATGGAGAAAGGGGCGTTATAATCTTCCTCCAGGCAGGTAGAGAAGTCCATCTGCATTTCTCCATTCTACTCTTAGTTTTCAAGAAGCTAGGGGAGTAGTGTAAGGAACTGGAGGAATTTTCATAATGACAGGCCAATTCCTCAACTACTTTTTCTGGAGAAGTAATAAGATTTCCATTAATAAGAAGTCCTGGGACAGATGATGGGGAAAATCTTCCTCCGATCTGTCGGATCTTTCGCCATACTACTTTAGGCGGGGTATGGCAAGAAAGAGAAGAGATAAAGGCTCTCCAGGAAGCGGTCTTACTTTCCCGTATTACTAATCTGGCTCTGGCCCGCTTTCTTTTGAAATCGATTCAGGTTTGATGCGGTGGGGAACCTATTGAGCCTAGCGAGTGCTTGCTTTCGGTCTCGCACCGCGGTGGCACAGTCAGCATTCCACCAAGGCACAGGGACGCGTCGTGGCCGACACGTAGACTTCGGGATTGCAATGGTGGCTGCGCGAAGAACGGCGTCGGTGAATTGGGGCCACCAAGGTATCGATATTATTTGAGAAGTGGTCTGGCATTATAATTTTCTCGCTGAATGTATCCCAGTCGGCTCGATGGAATAGCCAGCGAGGAGGGTAGATGACGTCTAAATCAGGGACATTAAAGTGGACCAAAGTGGGAAAATGGTCACTCCCATGTAGATCATCGAGTACGGTCCACTCTACCATGGTAGATAGGGATGGACTGCAGAGTGCCAGATCGATTGACGAGAAGGTGTTTGACGCCATGGAGAAATGAGTGTGATTCCCGGAGTTCAGAAGAATTAAGTTTTGCTGGTCAATAATATTTTCGAGGATAGAACCTCTCGGGCAGGTCCTCGTGCCACCCCAGAGGGGATTGTGGGCATTAAAATCCCCCGCAATAAAAAAAGGGGCGGGCAACTGAGAAAAAACATCTTCGAGTTCCTCTTGTGACACGACTTGGCCAGGGGGAATGTATATACTACACACCGTAAGAGAGAACGATGGTAGGTGTACCCGTACGCAAACTGTTTGGAGGTCGGTTCGAACGTTGTGTTCCTCCGAGAACAGGGAGTCGCGGATGAGTACCGCAACGCCGCCGTGAGCACGAAGTCCGTCGTCTTGATCAAACCGATAGATGTTAAATCCGCGAAGAGACAGGGGATGATGAGGGAGAAGATGAGTTTCCTGAAGACAGACTATAAATGGTTTGTGGCGAGAAATTATTAATCTTAATTCTTCTGAGTGAGCACGAAGACCATTTAAGTTCCATGAGAGAGCCATTATGTGAAATTATTTCTTTGGTTGCTTTTTTTTCTTTCTCACCTTCTGAATGGTTGTAGGGGAACTCTTGTGGGGTTCCTCATCAACAGCAGAGTCATCCTGACTGCTGCTGGATATGGTCGGGGGGTTTTCCCGACTTTTGGCCACGGGTGACCGAGATCTATAGGGGCTGGAGGATCGTCCGATGTGATTCTCAGAGACAGAAAGAGGTGGACGGGATTTGGATGACGTATTTTTCCTGGGAGGCGGTGTCTGTTTAAGATCGATTTCAGTAGAAGTCTCAGTGGTCGATTTCTGGTGGTGTTTTTGCACAGGTTTTTTGTACTTTGTGGGAATTATAATTTTCCCACCTTGGATACATGCCGAATCTTCGGGGAAGTCTGTCGGCGACACCTGACAACTAAAGTGCGAAACTACCGCTGGGGTACAGTGAGTTTGACAACTCGCTGTTACCCCCGGGGACTTAGGTTTTGCAGCAGTGGAAAAGGATCGAGATAGGTCCACTGGATTCCTGATTTGGAACCTACGCTTCGCCTCAGGGAAGGAAACCTTTTCGGTTACCCTTATTTTTTGGATTTCCCTTTCCCGGAGAAACGTGGGGCACTGGTTGTCGTTGGCTGGGTGATCGCCTTCGCAATTCACACAGTGCGGTGGTTTGTCGCAGGGTTGTGGGTCGTGAACTGACGATCCACACTTCCCGCAAACCGCGTTAACGGACATACATCGCTGTTGGGTATGCCCAAACCTTTGACACTTGAAGCAGCGCAAAGGGTTCGGCACATACTGCCGCACACGGAGGTTGTAGAAAGCGGTAACGATCCTTTCCGGGAGGGATGGTCGGTCAAAAGTGAGGATCAGGGTAGAAGTAGGGATCACTTTCCCCTGCTCCTTCCTTCCGATCCTGTACACCTCAGTCACGCCATGGGTCTTAAAAAAGTTTAGAAGATCTTCCTCCGTTTCAGTAGCGAAGTCCTCGTGGTTGACTACGCCTTTGCTCAGGTTCAAGGTGGGATGAACCGTGACTACTACCTGAAGGCCGGCAATCTGCTTCGTATTTTGAATTTTTACAATCTGCTCGTCGGTACGCGCTTCAAAAAGAATGGTTCCATTCCTTTGTCGCACGACCGCTTGGAGCTTCCCGTAGGCTTCTTCGATAGCTCGCGCCAGACGGACAGCACTCACAGTTTTGAAAGTCTTACCTTCCTCGGCACATGCCATGAGGAGGAAACGAGGCTTCTTGGGTCGATCTTCTTCTCTAGAAAAGAAACTATTCAAATCAATAGTTCTTTCTGCAAATCTCCTCTTCCTTGCGGAAGAGGGCGGGGGGAAAGGTGAAGTATCCATGTAGATGGAATAGGTTCATCCTCGTGGTCCCCACCCACCACGGAGCCCAACAAGGGGACACTCCATCGGAGTGCCAGGGTTGCCACGAGGATATAGTGGGGGAATAACACAGCGCTGCACCGCCGTGGATTCCCCCGCTCACCCTGGAGTTCAGTACAAGACCTAGTCCGAGCCGATTGATCGGGAGTGGGTTAGCTCCCGACCGCCCGTCTAGAAGAGTCCGGGGCCAAAGCGAGTGTGTTGGAACCTACAGGGAATGTTCCCCAAAATACGTAATCAACGTACTCCTTAGTGCAAGGCGAACAGTAGCACTAGGACTAGATAGGGAAACAAACAGGTCCCTCAACTGCCAGGACACACATTCCCTCCGACACGGGTCGCCATGCACGGCAAACACATGGGTGGGCGTTCAGCATACAGAGAAGGCCAGTGAGGGAGAAAAAGGAGTGAAAAGAACGTACATGACATGAAATGAGAAGCAAGAAGATGAAAAAAAATGGAGAAAGGAACACTTGAGAGCCTTCTCTGCATCCCCCCGTCAGGACGTGGACCAACCCACCTCGACGGGGCATTTCTGGACACAAGTGTGTGTGTGAGGGAGGCATTACTAAGTCATATTCTACAATCCTCACAGAAAATGTTATGAAGATGTTAGAGGAAATAACCAGACACACAAGTACAATTACGTGACATTTTACTTATGCAATAATTTTATTCACTTTTCACAATTCATTATAAACAATTTTGGAAAAATGTTGAGTATTAGAAAGGATAATTTATTCTTATCCCAATGTATTTTGAGTTAATATACCTCATTTTCACTCTCTTTACTAATTCCACGCGATGTGGGCAAATCCTCTTTTCACCTGCGAGTGTGAAGATGTTCTCACCTCTCGGGTGAAATTACAGGCCTTCGCTGGCCGCGTGGCCGCGCACGCGATCTCAAAAACGCAGAGGGACTCAGGGCCACAACTTACGACAGGGCCACGCGAGGGACCACCAGCCTCACTCACTCACACTCTCCTCTCTCTCACTCACACTCTCCTCTCTCTCACTCACACTCTCCTCTATCTCAATTACACTCTTCTCTCTCTCACTCACACTCTCCTCTCTCTCACTCACACTCTCCTCTCTCTCAATTACACTCTTCTCTCTCACTCACACTCTCCTCTCTCTCAGTCACACTCTCCTCTCTCCCTCTCACCCACTCTCTCACTCTTTCACTTTCCTCTCTCCACTCTGCTATCACTCACTCTCCCCTCCCTCTCACTCACTGTCCGCTCTTCCTACCATTCTCTTCATTTCCCTCTCACAAACTATCTCAATTCCTTAATATTGCTCCATTTCTCCCCTCTCTTTCTCTCTCTTTCCATCCTTTTAAAATACAAATGTATTGTTCAGAAAGTGACAATAAATTGACAGATACATGCGATAATGAATTCACAGACTACAAAAATGCAAAAAAAGAAATATGATATTTTGTGATATTAATATTATTCATTAATATTATAAAAATTTCTTACGTTAACAAGCAAGAAACATTGTTTACAACGTAAGGAAAGAACCAAAGCTACAGTCAAGTATAAAGAAACAAACCTACATCAGAATCTGCCCTTAGAAATGTTGGGTCATTAAAGAACATTTTTGGCATGAGATGAATAATTATGCTATAAGGACTCACCAAATAAAAAAATAGGAAATGAGTTTCTAAATAGTAATATAATTTTACAATAATGTTTCCATCCCATTTCCAATCCAAAAGGAAAATGAAAGCTTTGCTAATTATTTCACAAAGAGTACATGCAGTACTGCTCTGTCTAATCGGCGATCACTCGAATGCTACCCTTGTGTGCGTGAGACACAAACCGACTTCTTTCTTTTATGTGAGCGCAGGCATAGGAATAGGGTACCCCCTCCCCACCTATCTTCCTAAATCGCTGTTAGCCAAGCATTACCATAGTGTCAGCCCTTCAAGTCAAAGTCTTCGTGGTCAGTGGCATGTGTATCTCTCAGATACAACGATAGCAAATTCTATTTTATATTTCTATATACAGTATTTTTTATCAATCTATATTTTCTATTCTTAACAATTTTGTAATTTTCTCCTCAATATTCGTTCTAGATGGTAAATCAATTACTTCTTTTTTCTAGTTTGCTAGAAATAAAGTTCTGTTCGAAAATACTGGCACATGAATTTCAGCTATACGTCAGTATTCACGTAGTTTTTTAATATTGCACAGAATGGTATCTCAGAAAAAAAATTTGGATTTAAATTGCCCGAACATTGTAGTAAGAGTTCAACAAATGTTATTTCATGACATGTATGATGACGTGATGAGGAAGACTGTTAACGACTTCAAAACTTGTTGGGTATGTTCATACCTGCAGCATTGCGCTTTTGTTCGTACTGACGAGTGTGACATAGGACTTTCCAAGAATGTAAAACACTGACTAATTTGTTAATTAGAATTTATTTAGCCTTTTTATATTCATATTTTAGTCTTTCAAATGTTTTGTATAGTGTAAAACAAATATATTCTAAGAAATAATCACCCAAGAAGATATTTACGTAATATTTTTTACAAGATTTTACAAGCCATTTTATAATCTCTTTCTAACTGAAAAGATACAACTCTTACTTGTAGTCATTTGCATTTCCCTAAAATACTAATGTAAAACAAATTGCAAATATTTTGGAATTTTCATCATATATCTCGCAAATACAAGGAGAACAATAACACAAGATTATTGAGGGTAGAAATCGAGTGTTGTATAGAAAAAAGTCACCAAATAGTTAAATCCTCCCATGGTACATTATCTTTCCCTATTTGCCATGACGCCATTACAAGTTTCTATAACAGAATACAATACCAGCGACGCAGAAAATCTCCCTGAAACAAGCATAAAATAAATTAGCGAGAAACTCGCCCTGAACCAAAAATGTAAAGACGCAACCCGGGGCCTCCCGGTAAGACATCACCCCGCCGCGCCGTCTGGCTAGCGCTCCCCCGCGGGCCCTGTTAGCGAGCTGCGCCCGGCAAAAACACGCGCCGAGCGCGCTGTTCAGCGCACAAGAAGGATATAATTAATTATAAACATCAGGTGCTCGCGGGGCCCTTGTCTAAACACGGCAGAGGGCGACCGCGGGCGCGGGCGATGGCGCGGGGCTGGACGGAGTGGGCGGGCCGGGACGGAGCGGGGGGCGGGACGGAGCGGGGGGGCGGGACGGAGCGGGGGGGCGGGACGGAGCGGGGGGGGCGGGACGGAGCGGGGGGGGCGGGACGGAGCGGGAGGGGCGGGACGGAGCGGGGGGGCGGGACGGAGCGGGGGGGGCGGGACGGAGCGGGGGGGGCGGGGCGGGGCGAAAGGCGCCGCCGTAGAATAACACGCGCACGGTTAGTATTAATACGCGGGTGGCGGGGCGGGGAGGGGCGGGTAGTGACGGGAGCGCAGCTTTAATTACGCCAATAGATCCGCGCAATTAGCCTGCGCGGAGGGGGCGGCGGAGGCCAAGGGGTCACGGAATGTTAATTTGCAGCTCCGCAAATTGAGTGTTTCAACGCGCAGCGCTGGGCTCCTCAGCCTGCGCGCCCGCTGGCGGGGCGGTGGCGGAGACGGGGGCGGAGGCGGGGAGCTCCTGTGCGCTTCCCGTTCGTCCTACGCACTCCCGCTCGATCGCCCTGCTCCGTTTGCGGCCCAAGTACGCTCTCCCCTGCTGCCTCTGGCACCCACTAGCGTCAGGGCAGCGCTTCGCAGATTGTTTTCAGATTTACTGTGGATGGTGTGAATTGAGAATGAGAGGACATAAACACACGAAAGAAATAAGACAAACATTAGGCAAAACGACATCGATTCGACATACACGTGGGAAAAAGAAAATGGGAAAGAAACTAAAATAAAACTAGCTATAACAGCACATACTTACTCAAAACGTTAGCAATTTTTTATATTTCAGGGAGTTCAATGAAAATCAAAGCAGCGTTCATAAGTTAAACATTTGAAGAGTTTTTTAAATGTTTTTTGTATAAATTGCTTTGATGTAGAGCACAAATTATAGATGTATGTATATATATCTACATATATATATATATATATATTATATATATATATATATTGAAACGAATAGTTATCATCTCAGTGATAACAATGCGTTTCGGCTCAATTCGTAGGTTTAAACTGCGCGGCACAGGCTGGCCAGCCGGCGGAGTCGGGGGGGGGGGCCGGAGCCGGCTCAGCGGAGGAACCGAGTGCCGCGAACCGAGCACGGGCCAAGAGGCCAGAGTGGAGAGAGAAGCGCCCAGACATGGCGGAGGTCAGATGGTAGAGCGATGTAATATATGAAATCAGCGAAAGTGTGGTGTGAAAAAAGTAGAAGAATCGTGTGAGTAGACGCTTGAGTGATACAGGTAACTGTGGTAAAGCGGAGTTAAAAGGATGCGTGTGTAATGTGAAAGAACAGAGATGCTACAGATAATGTCGGTAGTAAGTGGTAAACACGTGGACCTGGACGAGTGCAGCAACTAATAGAGACGTTGAGTAAACGTAGGATAGTAACAATTGTGATTGTGAGGACTGTGCAGTAACATCAAAGTCACAACCTGGGAAAAAGGGGGCGGAAAGTGGATAATTGAGACTTGTACTATTATATTTACACGAGCGAGTGTAGTAACCAGGCGTCGTTCACACGCTGGTGAGTTGTACGGAGAAAGATTAATCGTGAAACTAATGCTCCCGTTGCGTGAGAGACACGAGTGTTCGAGTATGCCGAATGAATTTCGCCTGCCAGTACTGTGAAGAACGAAGATTTGGGAAACGGCGTGGCGTGTTCGCGAGCATTGCTGGAGAAGGCGGCGGGCGCGGTGGCGACACGGCGGCGACGCGGGCGACCGAGCAGACCCGAGCAATCCCGAGGATAGCGCCGAGGTGGAGTCACGCGTCAGAGCTACAAGAGGCATACAGCATAAGTACCTGATATTCAGTAACCAGGGTAATCAGAGAATGGATGTCAGGGGAGGGGAATGTGGTGCGAACAGTAGCAAACCATTGAATGATGTAATTTACAAGAGATTGGTGTAGGGAATACAGATCACATGGCAGCAAGTATATGTTAAGTCCAGTTGCTTGTAATGATCATGGTTCTTTTTTTTTGTAATAAACCATTGTCAATTTCCATTGTATGTATGATCAGACCCGGAACCCATTCCTGAGAAAGAATCCCTGTCCCCCTCTCTTTTATTTAATTTGTGTGAGTTAATTAACAACTCGTTTCAATATATATATATATATGTAGATAGATACATAATATATATATATATATATATATATATATATATATATTACTTTTGCAATGTTAATGTTTTACATTCTGCAAAAGTACAGTTTGCAGAAAATGGGACCAACACAACTATTTTTTACCGGTCTTTGATAAATTGGAGCAAAATTTTAAAGAAAAAAATTAGACACGTTTTTGAGGAAATTATTAATGGTCTATATTTCACAATTACAATTCATTACAAAATTGCGTTAATTAATTGCAAATTAGGGAAAAATTACTCATATCTGTGAAAACTTACACCTGACCTTTGTTCAAGATGTCTTTGAATAACAGATTTCATTGAGAAAAAATCTTTTTTTCAATATTGTAGTTTTAGGAACTCATCAAAAAACAAGAACATTGTTATTTTCGAGAAATTAGGTATTTTATGAGGTCATTTGTACGAGTTGTCTACGCAACGTGAGGAAAAAGTTCAAGGCAAATGTAGCCGGCGATGCGAGTGCGGCTGTGTGCGTCCGAAGGGGCGTCCTCACTCGCTACTTGAGGTCTGCGCGACGAGCAGCAGGTGGCTTGTGGGGGAGGGAGAGGGCGCCCAGCGGCGTAATTGTTTCTTGAGCAGGCAGCGCACGGGCGATTTCCGCAGCCCATTGTGCGGGAGCAACGCCGCCGCCCCCCCTCCCTCGGGCGACCGCGGGCGTTTCAATCGCAGCGATTAAACTCGAAGCCCAACCGCTCCGCCGCCTCACCTCCCTCCCCAGCCTTCGCCCACGCCTCACTCGCCGCCGCGCTCGCCGCTGCAGAGATCCTTAACATCCTTCCCCCATCCCAGCTACCCCGCCTTGGCTAACGTGGTTCCCGCGTCCCTGTCATTTTACCGAGTTATTGTCCAGTCTCGGCTGCACGCCATTCTGAATGTTGTGTGCCTACAGCTCTTAATTACCGCACATCTCAGCAACCACACCCACTCACGGGCCGTTATGTTCACCATCAGCTTTCTGCACACACACACTCTTTCCTAAGCTCCTCGTCGCCATCTCTTCGGCCTTCTGTGGACCACAGCAGCATTGTCAAGATAAGTGGTGGTTGCGACCCACTGCCCCAGGCTCGCCTTGCCGCGGCCCCGCCCCCTCCCGTCATAGCCGCCCGCCCGGCCCCAACCCGCCATCCCCCTGCCCCGCAATACCCCTACCCTGCCAACTCCCTGCCTCGCCCACCACCTGCCCCGCCAACTCCTTACCCCGCCAACTCTCCGCCATCCCCCTTCACCCCAAACTCCCGGCCACGCCATCACACCGCCACGCCCCCGCCGTCTCTCTCTGCCCCGCCCCGCTCCGCCTCGCCCCCCTGCCCCGTCCCGACCTGCCCACCCGCCCCATCCCCTCCCCGCGCCCGCCTCTCCCCGTCCCGTCCCGCCCCGTGAATCCCCTCCTCTCCCCGCTTCTTACTGCTCTTCCTCGGGCGAGTGGAGTGGAGCGCGCTGCGAGCTGCATCGCCCGGTGCAGCGCGTGCATTTTGCACGGCGCCGCGCTCCGCCCTCGCCGCCTACTAAGGGCTCTCTGCATTATCCATGCGATCGCACAGGGCACCGCAGGGAGAGCCCACTGGAGGCCATAACAATAACACGCACGGATGTCTTTCCTCCTGGTTCAATGGATGGACGTTCATGTCAGTGGGCATATTACTGCCATTCAGTATTGTTGATCATATTTATTGAACACCGTTTTTTCTTATTTTCTCTATTTGTTTCTTTAAAATATCCATTAAAATATTTCAGATGAAGTCATCGAGAAAAAATTACAGGTACTACCTGATTTTGTTAATGGAACAATGGATCACCCCATCCCAACATTTTTGAGAAATTGAAAAAATTAGGGTTAGTGCTCATTGTAAATAAAAATAAAACAATAAAAGTATAAAAGTCAATAACTGAGGCTCAACTTGTAACTCATCAGTGCCATATTGGAATTTGTCAAAAAAAACACTTCAATATTTCAATCCTTTAATGACTTTGAATGGAAAGCTGCTCCAGCAAATTACTAGTAATTTGCTTTCAGTTAATGAACGAAACATATTTTTACGTTTAATAATTTTAATGGTAGTCGTTAATTTGATATCATTTTTAAACAGGCATTTAATTCATAAAAACAACAAAAATTGTTTAATTAGTCGCGATGTAACGAAATTGATTCTGTCTGTGATAAAAATTTAGAACGTTAAAGCACTGAATGTTCGGAGAGACGCCGGTTAAATGGTTAATTGCGAGAAATGATTAGCAACACAAACACTCCAGTAATACCAATATACATATATTACATAATTTCCTGCCTCTCCGAGATTCTATCGTAAAGTTTCAGCAAACTGATGCAAGAGATAAACTTGCTCCTTTTCATAAATATAATATTAATAATAATAATTAAATTAATTAATAATTGTTAATTATTTTTTGCAGTTTAAGGATATTCTGCCTAATAGATTTTATGGATAGAATGTCTCCAGAAGCCATAAAACATTAAAAATCGACTGAATGGCCTTTTGTGTTGTGCTGTCGGCACCTCTTAGGGTATCGCACAACAACTGGATTTCGCAGTGTGAGTGAATTGAATTGAATTGCAGCCTTATTTTACGTGGCGAAACTCAGGCCATGAGACCTGCTCTTCCGTTTGACCACCCAAATTTTGCTATGCTTCTTTCACCAACAATCGAAAAGAAGATATTTCTTGGACGACGAAACAGGCAATTTGAATTTAGCTTAGAGGCTCTATTTAAGCTTGAGGATCTTTTACATGCACTAAATCTACTAACATCGGACAACCGGCTTTACTTCCTCTCCGAAGGAAGGCGTACGAAGGATTTTTTCGCCCTTAAAAATCCACGGCTTCCATCGGGGTTGGCACCTGCGATTGATTGATTGATTCGTGTTTCCGGGCGCGTCAACTACTCAGGTCATTAGTCCCGAGAGTGTAGTGAGTGTTTTTTGTCTCGGGAGTTGGCGATGATCTTCTCCCCGCTGGATGGCGAGATCTGGCGCCGACCTACCGTCGACTAGCGGGGTTTTCTCCTTAACCAGGAATCTCCCTCCAGAGGGGCACCGCCCCAGCCGGGACAAGCTGTAAGCTCCCGACCGGTCTCCCGGCATGTGTGGTAGTGTAGTGCATGTTAGTGTAAGTGTGTGTGTAAGAGGAGAGGATAGGACAAGGAAGAGGAAGGAAAGATCGCGCACGGTCCGTGGCCCGTTTGTTAGGGTACTGCTCCGGCATTCACCTGGTGTTGATCGGAGAAACCACGGAAAACTACTGATTAGAGCAGCCCGCCGCTAGAATTCTCCTCCAGACAGCGACTGAATTCGACCTAGCTGAAAAGCTAGTGTCGAAAATCCTGCCGCTATCCGGACTCGAACCTAGAACCTCCCGGTCAGAGGGACTGCAGTGATATCAGGTTGATGCACTGAGCCATCTCTTCCGGTGCACCTGCGAACTTGAGTATAACAGGAACTTGAGAATCGGCCCCGTGGTCCAGATTGTCAAGGCATTAGTGCCATAGGGATCTCGGACCGTGAGGTCGCGGGTTCGAGTCCCGCCTCGGGCATGGTTGTATGTGCTCGTCCTTTCACCCCCTATCATCACCATACCGTTTCATCCTCATACCACAACGTTAACTCCAATAGTGGTCGGTAATGACCCAGTAGTTGATACGACCTTAAATAAAAAATAAAAACTTGAGAAAATCCGATACGCTAACCGCTACACTATTGACGCCGACAATCTGCAACCGCCACACAGTGACGGGCAGAAGCGATGGCAGTCGCCCTTGCTCTGTGTGTGACGCAGCGCGCTGGCGCCCGAGAAGACGATGTGGAACGTGGCCTCTGCGGAGGCGGAGAAGCCAAGTCCTCCTGACTGCGCATCGCGGAAGGAAAGCACTGCGTCGTCGAGCATTAAGGCGGTTCCACACATTCCTATTCGGCGAACATCGGGTAACCGCCCGCCGAATCCCGAGTAGTGTGGATGGGTCGCTTGCTATTTGCCGAGTGACGAACATTCGGCGCTCGCCCTACCCGCCGCGTGTCGGTCTTTTGGACACATCAAAGCAAACATTCGCCGAACACATCAGCTGGACGGGATCGGGCGAGCAGTAGCTCGCTGCTCGGCGAATGCCGAATGTGTGGAGCCACCTTTAGGAGAGAGCTACAGGAGCTGAATTGTAAAGTTTTCACTAAGAACATCGTTAATTAGTCAAATAAACCAAAAATACAGGTGTATTATGAAGACCTTGTGTCAGTACAAATTTTTTTTGTATACTAGCATCAAAAACGACCTTTTCTGATGCAAGAAATCGTTCATAATCGGGCATTTTACGCAAAACATTATGACATATTATCATCATACAGCACGGATGATTGTGTCATCACACATTCGGCCAATCGCAGCGAGAGAATTGTGGTTAGGCGGAAGAGCGGGCCTGATGGCCCGAGTCTCGCCACATAAATAAAGTCACTATTATTATTATTATTATTATTATTACTATCGTTTATTTTTTACAGCTTCCTGGTACAAGTTGTAGGAGTTATACAGATACTTCTTCAATGAGAAACAGCTGACCACCGTTTTCTCACACAGACGTCAAATATATGAGACGTCACAAGAAAGTTTTTTCGCATAATTAAGTTGCTTTCTCTTATAAATGTATAATGTTGTTATACAAAAAAATAAGTATGCAACTCGTTTATAATGTTGCTTTATTGCGTTCGTCGCTCGTTTTCAAAACATATACACTTGCAATAAAGTTTATCATAAATGAATTGCGTAAAGTATTATTTTAGATACAAATAACGAAAGGATATAAACTATAATACAAGCGGCAGAGTTCGGTCAACCCCGAAGAGACAAGACCCAACTCGTGTTTTCGAGGCAAGGTATTGGAAAACGTCCGGTCAGATGGAGTGCGCGCACGTCCGTGCCTTTTCTGGAAGCAACGTGGATTTATCTGCGGTACACACGAAGTTGGATTCAGAAAACACACAGAGGAAACGTAGCTGTAACACCAAAAAAAACAAGATCTATTTCTTCACGAAATAATTTCAGTGGCAATCGCAAATGGCGCAAATTTCGCCAGGTGGTTACTTCAGGGTCTCCCTAAAATGGCTTCTGGATTCTCTGATTGACCGCACTTTAAAAACCTATTATTGATAGTAAAGGAGATTTTTAAATGGAATAAATCTTGAATTTAGGATTAAAAAAATTAAATGACCTTCTTTCTGGTCATCAACTATCAATTATTATATGGTAGTTTGGTTTCGTTACACAGTTTTTGACGCGTTACCCCAGAAATAGAATAATTTAGAATGTAAAAAGTAAAATGGCATGCTCTCAAGAACTTTACGAAAGGATGTGGAGCATAAACACATTTTTTAATACTACTGTGAATTGTTTCGCTAATAATAACAGATAATAACAGATTCGCTAATAATAACATTTTTTTACAGCATTGATGAATACATCGACAATGCTTTTAAAAGTATTACATTGTATTGATTATTCTAATTTGAGAAAACCAATGGAAGTTAACAAATGAATGAGAGAATTCTTGTTCCACGAATGGGCGTATCCAGCAAAAAATCAAAAGCAAAAACTGCATAGGGCTGGCCCAAAGAACACAACTCCTGCTCGCAAGAAATATGTTGACAGTAATGCTACTTGTTCGGCCAGGCAAATCAGTTTGGACAGGCGAAGCAATCACGCCAAGAAAAAACGTTGCCTTGAAAAATACTGGCCATCCATAAAAGTCAAGTTTTCTTATCACCAGAATTGATTCTTTATATCTTTAGTTGTGGACGTGTGGTAAAAAACCCGCACGTCGAATCGAAAGAGACATCGAAAATATTGCGCTGTTTTCGAGAAGTATTCTTTTTACGGTCATAAGAAATGCGCGGAAATTTATGCGGCCTAATATGGGGCCTGCAGAGCAGGTAGAGGGCGGGGCGGAAGGAAGATGGGCGGGGCGGGGAGGGGCAGGGAGGGGGTGAGGGCGAGTGTAAATAAAAAAGGGCTGAATCCCGATTTACAGCGCCCGTCCCGGGGCTGGGCTGCTCCCGCTAACGGCCTCCCCCTCTCTCTCGGCGGCGCCGGGGGAGGCGGTGGAGGCGAGTGCGATGGAAGCAGCGTAGGAAAAGGCGAAAGCGAAGGTGGCAGAATGAGGCGAAGGCAGAGGTGGAGAGGATGGGGTAGAGACGAAAGCGAAGGAAGCAGAATGAGGGGAAGGCACAGGTGGAGAGGGTGGGTAGAGACAAAGCGAAGGTGGCAGAATAAGGCGAAGGCAGAGGTGGAGAGGGTGGGGTAGAGGCGGAAACGAAGGCGGCAGCATGAGGGGAAGGCAGAGGTGGAGAGGGTGGGATGGAGGTGAAAGCGGAGGCGGGGACTGGACCATGATCAAAGATGGGGCGGACAGCGGAAGGTGGGGACGGAGAGTAAGGTGGGCGTGAGGGCAGAAGTGTAGACGGGAGGTGATGGATGAGGGGGTGGCGGGGTAAAGGTGATGGCAGGAGCGGAGGCGGGGGCGGAAGCGGGGGCGGAAGCGGGGGCGGAGGCGGGGGCGGAGGCGGGGGCGGAGGCGGGGGCGGAGGCGGGGGCGGAGGCGGGGGCGGAGGCGGGGGCGGAGGCGGGGGAGGGGGCGGAGGAGGAGGCGGGGGAGGAGGAGGAGGAGAAGGCGGGGGAGGAGGCGGGGGCGGAGACGGGGGGCAGAGGGGAAATACCGGGGTGGAAGAGGGGGCGACCCTCCTGGGAAAGTGGTCTGCGGGCGCTGGAGGCGGTGGCCGAGGAGGCGATTACGGCGGAGCGAAGTCTGCGGCGGCACGAGCGAAGAGAGAGGCGGCGCAGAGACTGCGTGGAAGCGGCAGGCGCCGGCTAAAGGCGAAGGCGGAGGGAAGGCGGTGGCAGCCTCAAGGGGTGGATGGAGTTGGAAGCACCGAAGACGTGGCCTTAGATTCTCCTTGGAATTCAGTCATCGTTTAAGATGATGAAGAGGGTGTATACACGAGGCAACAAGAATTGTATTGCTTTGAAAATGTGAAGGAGTGTAAAACAAGAGAGAATGAGAACACCATTTACATAATTTGAAAGATGAAATTCAAGAGTCAGAGAAGGAATACGATGAGTGACCTCTGGCCCAAAGAACGAGACGAAGATGGGGCGGACAGCGGAAGGTGGGGACGGAGAGTAAGGTGGGCGTGAGGGCAGAAGTGTAGACGGGAGGTGATGGATGAGGGGGTGGCGGGGTAAAGGTGATGGCAGGAGCGGAGGCGGGGGCGGAGGCGGGGGCGGAAGCGAATCACGAAATCACGAAATATTAGAAAATTCTTGACCGTCAGAATACGATAGAAGAGAATGCTTTGTCCTTCAGAAATGGAAAAGAGAAAGAGAGAGAGAGAGAAAATATCATCCTAACAGAAGGAAAAACTTGAATTGAAAGAACGTCATAAAAATAGAAGTAATGTAACTTCATTGTAGACTGACAAGAAGAAAGCAATGAAGGGAGACCGGAAAATAAGATGAAGGAAATTAGAATGTGTAGGAATGTTCAGCCGTTAACAGGAAAAAACGTCAAACAGGAGGAAAACCAAATTTTCGAGAGAAGAGCGAGAGAAATAACATTTCTAGGACAATGATGTATCTTTACGGAAGAAAATAAACACGTCTGTTTCCAAATATTGAGAGATCATGCCCATTTGCAACGGAGTGGCTAGATGCAAAAGCAGACTCCTAAGGATGAGACCTGCTACTTAAATAGAATCCCATTTCAAATTCCATTTCAATTACCCGAGAGGCGCCTCCGCGGCGGAGGTCCAAGGCCGGGAGGCGGCGGTGGCGGCGGCGGCGGGGGGAGGGATGGCGGTGCAGGACGAGGTGGGAAAGGCGCTTAATGGCTTGTTTATCCGCCGTAATGCGGAGAAAATAAATTGCAACACCGCAACTTTTTTAACTCGGGCGCCGCCCCGGCCCTGCCATGGGTCGCCAGGGGTCAGGTGTGAGAGAGTGTGGGTGGGAGAATCAAGGGGGCGTGATTGCTCAGAGACGACGAAGCAGCGGCGCGTGCCGCGCCTCGCGGACCCGTTCCCGGACCCGTTCCCCGGCTCGATTCCCGGAAGAGCCACCGCCGTCGAGTTCATTTGTTGGCGCTCCTGCAAATAACAGCCAATATCCGCCCGATAAATAATATCAACAAGCGGCGCACGTAAATAAGCAGTTTGGGTAAACGCAATGGAGCTGCATCACGAGCGGGCGTGTTTGCAGTGATGGACCGTTCCACTGCAGTTGCGTTGGACGAGAGAACGAGATAAAATTATATCAAATATATATTTTTTAATACGAACGAAGATGTTCCTCATCAAATACAGCCGTTTAACTGACGATACTCACTAATCATTTGTACTGTAAATTGAAACAACATAGTATAAAATAAACAAGAATTATATTCTTTGTGACATATTTCAATATTTTTAACCAATAAAGGCTACTTCAGTCCAACACAAACTTCAAATAATATAGGAAAGTTTAAAGTAAGAGGAAATAACTACCTACACGAAAGGTATAACAAAATGAAACTCTCATATTTATAAGTCCAATTTTTTAGAACTAAATTTAAAATACTCATTACTAATGGTCGGAATTTTTAGTATATTTTTGTACGTTCGAATACAACTACATTTGAAGCGTTACATAGATAGATCCAATGAAAAACATTCGATGAGGAATTTTTGCTTTGTTGGTATGTCGTTGTTTTCTGGTCACCTGCTGTTATTTTCCTTCCACACATTAAATATAACAGTCGAATATTTATAGGCAAGGACAATATTACTGTAAATGGAAGAAATCCCAAGGTACACCCTTTTTGTATCATTGGACAGAAGCAAAAAGTGCCAGAAGAGCTTGCAGTTCCTATCCTTCATGGCGCTTCAATTTGCGCGCATCTCCACCCCGAGACATCGAAGTAACTTGTGCATCAACTATCTCCTGAGAGCGGCTAGGTCATCGCTTTTTGCTACCACCAACTTCATCTCAAGAAGTTGAATAAGGGACTTTATTTAACGGCCAATACCAAGAACTGCTCCACCCAACTCCGAGATACAAAACCACTCCCCCACCCCTGCCCGCCCGCCCAAAGGTCACCCCCTTGGTGTCAAATATCGGGATAAAGCCCTATAAATCCACGTTTCAATTTTGAAACTCTTAAAGCAACCCAAACAAAGGTTGGTTTCTATAAGACTAATAGTTTGAATACATGTATAAATTGATGGAAAAATAAAAAGCATCTGAGCGTGAGAACGAAGCCAATGATTTCTTTACTTAAAAATACACAAACAATGGCAAGTTTCTATTTTGACTGAAAAATGCAAATATGTGATAGTATTAATCTGCTATACCTCATACTTAATGCTACCACTGTATTCTCATACCCATTTTAATTTGATTCAGTGAGAAAGTAAATTTAAACACGCAATTAAAATGAAATGAAACGTCATTGATATTGATATTTTATATGATTTATATATCGTTTTCAATCGTTTCCAAATTAAAATATACATAACCCATTATCCAATGTATTTTCCAATAATTTGTAGTTCTCTTATATTTTTAACCTTTCATTGTGCCGGAAGAGTCTGTAAGGCCTTTTTGAATAATTATTTTTAATAATTTCACAACTTGTGAACATTTTTCAATAATTTATGTTTTACTTTAAAATTATAGGCAAAATTAAAAGCGTGATACCTTGTGTGGTTGGTGTAGGGAAGAGTTGCAGCTGATTATATTGTTTTTGGATATTTAGATCCCATTATAATAGAGTCGTAAGTTAATTTTTAAATGCACGTCCTAATATAAGCGTGGTTTGCTAGTTCGTCTATTAGAATAGCTATTGTAAAAATTACCGTTACTTTACTGTTAAAAGGCATAAAAATGTTATTCTATCAAGAATATAGTATGCAGTATAACGTTAATACGAGAATGTCGTAATGAATGTACTTTTTAAATAGTTACACGTAATTAAACTATTCACCCGATATATTAGTAAAAATTCTTGGCTTGATTGCTTACGTCGCATTAACTTTTACTATCATAACAAAACAGTCCTCTTTCACATCATTGATAGAAAAATTGCACAACTTGATACGTCTGCAAAGCACTGAATATGTCAAAAATAGCAATAAGCTGAAAATCATAACGTGTATTAATATAATCCACCAGTTAATATAGAAAACATAGTTTTTAATTTCATTATAAATGTTATAGCAATATTAAAATAAAAGTGTATTTATTATCTTCCATAAGAAATGTATTTACGTCCTTTTAGGAAAAAACACGGACTTTATAAGTTGATATACGATATTTCCTTATTTCGTTAGTTAACGTACTTTACGAAAAGTTGTAATACCAATATTGTAATCGATCTTTATCATTGTCTTCAATTTTAGATATGAACATCATAGTGTACATGATTTAAATGTTGTGTACATTATATTAAAAGAAGCACGTATTATAATAACTATCTTTTTTAATCTAGCACGAACGTTATATCAGATTAAACAACCTGCTCCGACATTCAAACACAAACAATAGCCTCGCATACAAAAATCGCCTCTTTATCATCCATCCATTTCATAAACTTTGAATACTTCTACTACTTTTGATCAAGTTTGCAAGAGTTTTTTGTAATTAATCAAATTATTACTTTTGCAGATGCTTACAAAATTTTACCTTAGCAAACAATTCTTAACTTTTATTAAACATAACTTTGAACGTAATTACAATTTATAAATAATTTTTCTGTTTAAGTAACATGCTTGACGTCATATCACGAATCTGAGATTTAACATATAAATTAATTTCGCTTACTTACAACAATATAACATTTTATACAAAAAAAATAGAGTATGCAAGTCGTTTATAATGATACATCTTTGCACGAAGAAAAAAATATAATCAAACTCCCTCCTAAAGTCGTTCGGTAATATTTTCTTGTTCTTGTAAAAAATAATAGTATAAACCCATTGCATAATCGATCATTAATTCGGCATTTCATTACGAGTCTCAGTAAATTTTCAAAAAATTTAGCAATATCTATAGTCATTAAAATTATTAATGTACGAATCTACATATCTTGATTCTACAACAAGAGAATAAGGAGCTTCCTGCTCCATCCGATGTTTTTGCATTCAGCAAAATGCGTCTGAACTGCAAAAGCACGATGAGGTCAATTTCCTAAAATCGCACTTCCAACGGCGAGCGCTTTCGCCCCAAGAGCTGCCCTGCCCGAGATGGTCAGCCAGGAGGCGTCAGCCGGTTCTTCCCGGGGCGAGCCGCAGCGGCACCTGAGGGCGCAGCGCCGGATGAAGCAATCTCCGAGGGCGGAGGGCGCGGGGCGCAGGGCGAGGGGGCGGCTCGGGGCGCCCACGTCGCAGGGCGGCAGCGCTCGTCGCTCGCCCCGCGCGCCCTTCCGCCCTCGAATCGTAAAACGCCCACGTCTCATTACTCGTTTTACGGGAGAGATGACCAGTTGGCGAGCGGCTCAGCGCGCCACGCCGACCGCCTCGCCCTGCCGCCCTGCCGCCGCCCCCGCCCTCCGTTCCCCGCCGCCCCACCTCGACCTGCCCTCGCCCTGCCCTCGCCCTGCCTCGCCCTCCGTCCCCGCCGCGCGCGTGCGGCCTCTGGGGCCAGTGCTCCACTCCCGCGCCGCCCCCGCCCCGCCCCCCGCTGCTATGGAGCACGCGAGACTGCATGGCTGATAGGGCGCCCGGCGCCGGGCACTTCGTTTGGCCCGTCCGATAGCATCCCTTGCGCAGGCAGCTCTCGGGCCCGGCCAGGAATCCAAAGAGAACGAAACTCTATTCACTTACAGCGTAAGTCCTTCACGGGTCCTCTCCACTTAGTTGCTTTGCTTTAAACCCTCGACTAATTATCAACGAGATAAAGTGCAGGTAACAAGATTCAGAAGTAAATTAAAATACGAAACAAAACATAAGACCAGGGCAAAATGACAGGAAAGTGGATGAATTTTTAAGCACGAGATAATATATTAAAATAATTACAGCCACTGAAGATATAAACTACTGATCATGCAACTCAGTGAGGAAATTCTGAGCCATTTTCTTCTTCCCTGAAATTTGTAACATCAACCATTTAAAACTTCACAAATAATGAAAATGGTCATTTGATGAGAAAATATTCATATTATTATCTAATTCGCGTATTTCGAGAATGAAATCCATTTTCGGAAACTCATGTAAAATACAAATTGCCCAGTTGCGATAAAATGTTCATTGAAAATATTTGCAGCACCTCCTCCTCTACGTAGTTTATTACAATGAAGTCGTGTTTGTAAAGTTTTAATGTTTCAAGACTCCATTATGATTCATGAATTATGATTTCTGATTATTGATGGATAGAAAAGAAGAATTATTGTATTAACGTTAACGTTACTGATACTTGCAAAGTGCGTAACTGAAGGGCATTGTCACAAAATTGTAATTTTTGAGATATACAGAATGTTGTATATTATTTTTTCCCCAACCAATTTTTTGATATACCCATGATTTTCTGAACATCCATGATTTATTTTGGAGCTTCAATTAATAATATTTCATTTTGTCAAATATATAACTTTTGTACAATATTTTTATGAGCACTGTAAAAAGTTACCTTTATTTCTGTTTACAAACCCAATAATTTATAAAGAGAACGCTGAAGAAATTGTCAATAGCATATGCATAGTAAATATATTGACAAAACTAAATAAAGAGAAAATTGAAAACTTCGATTGGAATATCCGACATAACTGTCAAAATCGAGACGTGGCGAAGACAAACACCTAACCCAATTTTCTCTCCAATAATACGCTATCTCTTTGCAGAAAAGCTGTCCATTTGGAGAGGTCTTGGCGACGCCGCTCCGGCCGAGCGGGAACGACGTGGCAAGCCGTGAGGCAGCAACAGCGCCGTCGCGGCGGCGTCGTCTTCCCCTGTGTCGCGTCGCCCTCGCCCCCGCTGCGCCCCCCGGGCCCTTGGAGGCCCTCCATCCGGCCCTTCGGTGTTTTACGAGGGCGCAAGGCGAGGGCGCCTCCTCTCGTCCCTCTTCCTTCGCACAATTCAGAAAACTCGGCGGCGATGTTTGTTGTGAGCACCCGCCCGCCCGCGCGGCCCGTTGCGCTGGCTCGCGTGCATGCAATATATTCGGGTCACGTGGCTGCGGCGGCGGCGGCGGGGAGCATCGACGGAGGGAAGCGAAGGGGCGGGGCCCTAATTCTAGAGCAGCTCCAACAAGAAACTTAAAGGCGCAACGGTGGACGGGGGGGGAGAGGGTGTTAGGGGAAAACAGGAACCCAGCGGCTACTCTCTCGCGTGGAGAAAAAGTTTTTTCGGACGGTGGTGGCGCCGCGGTGTGGGCGGGCTGGGCGGAGCGAGGAGGGGAGGAGAGGGGCGTGGCGGTTGGTTGGGAGCTACTTGAGGCGCGTGTGCACACGCGGGTACGGCCTCCTGGAGACGGCGGCGCGCATGGTTTCCCCTCCGCCCCGCCCCCATAAATCTCCCGAGCGGAGCAGCGTCACGCATCTTCTCCGACGCCGCGACACGGCCTCCGCTGGGGAGAAACGCCAAGTGACGCCGCCAGCGCACTTGCCGCGTGCATGTGGGGACACCGGGGTGCATGGAGACCGTCCACGGACGAACGCCAGCGAGTCTTACACTCAATTTCTGGGTATTCGAAGAAGGTTGCGACAGAGTAAAACACTAGAAGGCAATTTGGGAGCCACATAAAGGTGGCTCCACACATTCGGCATTCGCCGAGCAGCGAGCTACTGCTCGCCCGATCCCGACCAGCTGATGTGTTCGGCGAATGTTCGCTCCCTTTGATGTGTCCGAAAGACCGACATGCGGCGGGTAGGGCGAACGCAGAAAGTTCATCATTCGGCAAATAGTAAGTGACCCATCCACACTACCCGAAATTCGGCGAGCGGTTGCTCGCTGTTTGCCGAATAGCGAATGTGAGGAGCCGCCTTAAGGATTTTGCGATACAAACTTGTCTTTTTTCTCCATTACTCCATTACTATGAAAATCCAGCTTTTCTTAGTATTCTCATTTGCATCGTATTTTATTACAATCCATATAATATTCTCATTAATTATCATTGTTATTACTTGGACAAAGTTCCCTCATTTGGACCATTTAGTGTGTTTTATTCCTGTTCCCTCAAAAACGATTTCATCAAAGCAAATATTTTTCAAAACAACCTAGAATCTATATTCACGATTATTTTTCTTAAATATATTTATTACCTATTTAATATACAATATTTTACTGAAGTTTGAATAATATAATTTAAATAATAACTTATTGGGAGATTGCTAGAGAGAAATGTAGATAATAAATTACTTGTCTTCATTGAAAATAACGGATAAATATATTAAAACATGAAAATAATTGTTGAAATGAATATTGTTACAAAAAGAGCGCTGAAATTATATTTTTCAAGTAAAGAATACATTATTATTTAAGAAGAAAACGATAATTAGAATTGAAAATTGCGATAAGAATTGTAATTATTATCTCAATTAAAACGCTGAAAAGAAGAAGCATTTGAAAGCTTTGAAAAACAGTTTGTAGGTTTTCATATTATAAATTTATTAATATTTTTCAAATTTGTAATTTTGAATGAATTTGGTTTCTGGAAATAAATCATTCTGCTATTAAAATTTTTCTCAAGAATTTATTTTGAATAACTTGTAGTTACACCAAACTGTTCATTCATATATTAGAGATTGTCGGCTTATAGATTCATAAATTAAAATTTCACATTTGTTTTCTAATTTGGAGTATTTATTAATTACGGGGTATACTTCAGAATTGTTTGGTATGGCTTGTTTGAAATATGTACACGAACTCTAAATTACAATGTTTTAACTAATTTATTTCTGATAAAAAACTGAAACGAAAAAAACGGTGAAATTTTTCCAAATTGGGGTATCCTTTGCCTAATCTGCACTTAGTCTCGCAGGTTCAACATCACAAGAAATGCACAAGTTACAATAAAGAAATTGGAAGGCCAAATGTGTTAATTAAACATTTTATTAATACATCCAAATGATAAAGAATAAAGTATAACTTACACACATTTGCTAAAATGTGGATAACAATTCTATAGCAGTGCTTCCCAGAAGTAACGCATATTTATATGCTCTCTCGGTTTTCTTATGCACAGAAAAATTAGCTCGGCTCATATTAAACAAATTTAGTCTATTTATTGTCAAAATGCTTACTTGTGATTCTTGTAATATTTTAATTACATTTTGTAAAGATTAATATTTCTGTATCTCTGAAATATGCTGCTTACAACAGTGAGCAAGGGAAGTCTCTCCGGGTGCCTTACTGGTAAGAGAGCTACAGCAACAGAAATTAAATTGGTAGCATGAGCTGCAGCTTGCAACCGAAGAAAAACAAATATTGCGTACTCACCACAATCATAGCAGATCATGGTTGACTAGTGTTTGCCCCTTCCCTTATTTCCAAGGGATCTCGTTGCTACTAACATAAATGCAATAGTTTAATATGAGGCTTTGGCTCACCTGGGTATGGAGAGATTTTCTTGGCACATGTTATTTACAAGCATAATTATTTTCCCTCAACAATGTACATCAAGGGAATCTACCTTTAGAAAATATATTATTTGTGGACGAAAGAGACTACCTTAATGAGTGATAAGTTCTTGAACCGTCCTGATCACTTCTTCCATATATATATACCTACCTGTGTGCCCGAGCAGACGACTTCGATCAAAGCAAATATGCCAGAAAATGAAGGTCACCCCTGTGATCTGAAAGAACTCAAGCAAGTCAAAGGGACTCCTGAATCCAGCCCTGAACCAAACACACGTAACACACAGTTTCATTCTCATTCCGTGAATGTACATTAAAAAGAAATTTATGAGCGCACTTTAAAAATGTCCCCGGTTCTCTGAAACAAATGTGCGAATGTTACACCAATCTGTTCTTTTCATTGCTGGCTTCCTAAAAAACGTTTGATGAGAGAAGCAAAAAACGATGGCAGCACTAGGACCGATCGATAAAACACAGGGAATATTGGAATTTGAAAAGGGTTGACGCCTGTCTGATAATTTCGCGATATCAGCGCGCAGCTTGGAATAATGAGCGAATGATGCGAGAATGGAGTGAATAAGCCATGCCTGCTGGGATCGGAGCAACACGGAATCACTTTCGCTGCAGATGCGATTAATTCAATTCAACGTAGAATTTTTTATGGTAGGGAGAAAATATTTTTGTTCAGAACTTCTAAAAGAATTCATTTACCCTACGAATTTTTATTGTTTTAGGAGGTAATTTATCATATGTTTGTTATTGTATAACTCAATTTCAAATGTTCAAAACTTTCCCCCTCACATGATCGTCTGAATTAATACCGAACTTTGATAATAAGCAAATCTGGAGAAGAAATAATTTCTGAATGTTTTATAACATAATACACATTCGGTAAATGACGAGCGAAATGTCAAAAATCAAAAAACGTTTTTCAGCCGTAGGCATACATTGTCAATTGCTTAAAATGTAATTGTCTTGGGTAGAAATTACTGAAGATGCTGCAGTTGTAGTCTGAGTATCTTCTAATGAATTTAGTATTGTTGAAAATCAGTATGTGAAGGATCGTGAGTGCAAAAGTTACTTCCCATGTCACTATAAAATAAGCACATTGCAAATTAAAAACTAGTACTGCTTCAGAATGGCACATACTTTGTTGTACTAGTTAGTTTCCTTTTCTCTTTTCTTGAGCTATCTTTTCGGATTTGTCCCAATCTCTTCTCACCTGCCTTCTGAGAACCCATAAGACATTTTTTTTTCAATTTTTTTTCAATACTTCAAATGTCAAATCGAAATATGACTTTAAGAATCTTACATAAGAGTAAAACCTGGTCATAAATGCAAATTTTCGTTGAAACATTCGAAGTCGCTTTTGCGAAAATGTCGTTTGAGCATTTCTGAAAAATCATATTTTAAAGCTCATTTTCGCCCCAAACTTTTGAGTTTTCGAAACATTTAATGAGAAATTATTTGAAGCAATTGAATTGAAAAATGCAATAATGTATAATAAACACCCGCAATGTAAAAACTAACTAAAATAGGTATATTAAAAAAATTGTGTAATTTTTGAAGAACCAAAAAAATGCAGCAAAGTGACATTTGTCGCATCTGTTACAGTAAATTTAGTACTATCCCTTTAGAAATATCAAAGAAAAAATTGGAGTTATTTTTTAGAGAATTTTGTTTCCAACACTGTTTTTTAATATTGCTCATATTTCACTCAACATTCCTCCGAAAGTACTAAAAATTTTCAAAAACGTTATCTGACGGTAATCAAAGAACTAATTGTGGAGAACAAATTTCCTTTTGAAGAAAAATCTTTATCTTCAATTTGTAGTTATGCAGATGGTGGAAATTTTTTTAACTCCTGAAAATTAAGAATTAACAGCAAAAATCAGAACTGTGCCATCTTCGTACGTGTATTTTACTTTATTCTTACAAGAAATTTAAAGAACAAATTTGGAGTAATTTTTGAAAAAACGAAGAAAATATTCCAGGAGAATCATGTAAAATACCCCCAAAATTTAAAGAATGTTTTTTTCAAAATCGAAGAACTATGAGTCGGGCCAGATCGACCGCAGAGCATTAATTCTGAAAAAACATCCTAAGAATAGCTTGTGCCAGAGGGACGGACGTTTGGCCGTAAACTATGTTTTCCGTATCAAGAACCCACAAATTGTGGACTCTGATTACACAATTTTCTATATGCTATATTAAATAACATACACTTCCCACTTATAGTCGTGGTAACTAAGTAATTCCTAGGCATTTTAGGATCCCCTGGGTTCCCTAGACTTCCCCACGGGACTAAGACGTTCCTTTTCTGCATTTACAACTAGCAATGCTTAATTGCTCCATCATAATTTACAAATTGTGTGTAGAGCTTACTAGAGCTTCTGAGAGCAATTAACGAGATAGTAGATCCTCCCAAAGGGCACTGACTGTGGATCTTGGCATTAGCCCCTGAGGTTCCAACTACCACTGGCAGGATTCTGGCGTTGGGCACTCCATGAAGTTGGGCTGCCAGGGGAATGACTGGTTGGTATTTAACCACCTTTTCCCCTCCTGCTTTAAGAAGACTAGACCCATCCTCATGGCGGACAGTCACATCGACTACATTGAACCCTTCCCGGCTTTTTATTACCAGATCAGGTTTGAGTCTAACCCCTTCGGCAACAGAGAAAGTGGCTTCCGTGGACACCAAGTGTCCGATTTCCGGAGCATCTTTCCCTCTATGAAATTCTTGATCTCGTTAGAGGAAGTAATTTGGTACATTTTGGAACAAGATTTATCCACTTTTTTTCTGACGAAAAGTCTTTTGCCGCAGCTTTACATAACTTTCTCTATACTGTGTTTATTAATCCGTAGATACGTACGTATGCTAAAAAAATCGTTAAAAATAGGCAAAGTTGTACAAAATTATAGTATAATAATTTTTTCAATATTACAATAGAATTACTTTTGAAGATGGTCTTTGATTATACAACTCATGTACGTTTGTTTACAAAGACAGGAAAGTTAGAATGCATTTTTGTAAAACAGTGATATTTAAGTATCATAACTTGAATAACAATTATGATACTGCATGTAAGTCTCACATTTGAGCTTCCCTCGGCATTCAGAAATTAGTTGCACTCATGCAAACATTATACACATCGTATATCATTATTTCCCATTGGCTTCATATTAGAATACAACTTCGAATGTTTCTTACAACACATTTACGGAGATGCCCCCCCCCCTCGATGTAAAAAACCGTTCAAAACTAAACTCATGTTCTAGATTACTCAACTGTCCAAAGAGAGAGATGTAAATGTGGTTTTAAGCGCCTAAAATGCATCTCGTAGGAGTTAAAGGACGATGGTGAAGAAGTTAAGGCGCCAGTGTGTTGCGGGTTGCATTTGCGCTTGGTGGTTAACAATACGCATCTAGAAATCAAGTTTTCTTAGTACCCTTAAAAACAGAGCTGGTACAGAACATGTTGGACTACTTTTCCACATCAACACCATCAGTGTTGAGACGTTTGTAACACCTTGGGATCAACATTCGTGTCTCTATGCTGGAGAAGTCTGCCGTGTGGTATAAGTGTTTGACAGCCCCCTGCAAATCTGCGTCGTTATGACACGCGTAATGCTCAACGGACAGGTGTAAGAAAATATGGAAACCTCTGAGGGTGAGATTTGAACTACAGGTGGATGGTCAAACTCTTTCCAGCGGAACGTCTGCAGAAGATCTTTTGTGAGCCGAGTCATTTGTGGTCGAACAATATCGTGGAAATAGACACCTGCACTGAGCACACCGTGTCGCCTGTTCTGAATGGCCCCTCCCAAATTCTAAATGGGCCCTTCGCCTCTTATGAATGGTCCTTCGTCTCTTCTGAATGGCCCTTCGCAAATTCTGTAGAGTTGCGGAGTAGCGTTCAACGTTACTGTCCTTGTTCAGTTTTCAAACATTGGTAGCGCCTATCCCAGACGGCAGACTTACAGGTATACTAATACTGAATCTACGGTATGACACATGTCTCAGTTCTGAGGAAGATTACGTCAAAAATGAGTGTAACATGTGTTCTATCTGTTACAATGAAGTTTTTCCGTGAAATGTGTTTTATATTTGTTGGTCTAGGAATTTATATATTTGGATGCTTATTGTACTTACATCATGAGGTGACTTGTTTTCTTCTTAAATATGTTGTGTAAAACTGGGAAACTATTCACCACCTACCCAGCAGAAGCAAACGTATAGTTTTTGTCAATGGTTTGTTATAAATGGTAAAAAATTGTCATATTTCTTTGGCGTATTTTATGTAAAGGAAATGATTAACACTGAACAAACTGTTACCATGGTATCAATGAAGGATGTGTTTTCTAGATTGAAAGATAACACTCGTATTTTCAATGGATTATACGCTTAGAGTGCACATTCAGTTCAAAGAATGCAGATAGTCTATTTGCATATTTACTATACTTTCTTTTGAGCTACAGTAAGGATTAGGTGAGGAGAAAGGCTGTGCGTTCGCGAGGAAGTGGGTTAGTGAGGTGCAAGAACAGAAGCGGTAAGTGCAGGGCGGCCATATGATGGTAGCGAATGCTCAAGAGCGACAAGGGGAGGCAGCCAACAAGCCCTCTGCCCTTTGCGTTGACGGTGACGCGGCGGACGGAGTGTCAACGAGGCGGCTGAGAGAGAGGCGAGGGCCAGGGGGAAGTGGAACCGCGGGATGGAGATCTGAGCAAAGCCGAGTGCTAAACGGCGGACAGCCTGTACCTGCATGAATAAGGGGATGAAGCTGGTAGAGTTTCAGAAGAAGAGTCTGCTGTGGACAAAGCAGACTCTTAAGGCTATTCGAGGGGAAGGGCAGAGTGAAACCGAATAGAAGAAGCAAATGAGAGACCTGATCAATAGAGTCTCAGGGATTACTAAACGCGACTATACAGCAACTGGTGTGTCAGTTTCAGGGGGACGGGTGGAGAGAGTTGAGGTTTGGTCAAGTGAAGTGTAGGAGGCGACCAAGGGAGGTCTGAAGCGAACAGACGAAGGGAGGACCATGGGAGGTGGTCTGTAGCGAACAGACGAGGGGAGGAACACGGGAGGAAGTCTGTAGCGAACAGACGAGGGGGGGATCACGAGAGGAGGTCTGTAGCGAAGGCGATGGCGGGATAGAGAAATGAAGGCGATGAAACACGGCAAAAGGGAGTGAGAGATTAGGGGAAGCCATGTGCAAGAGAGGCCTGGAGGCGACTGAGGGGAGGGCTGCGTTGGTGGCGACAGGGGTTGGAGGGTGAGGGGGGCGCCGGCCAATTATCTCGCGTGAGGCGGCGCGGAGAGGGCAGATAGCGGCGCCGTTGACAACGCCGGTGAAATATTTGCACGAAAGGTTAAGCCGCCGCCGCCCCCGCCCCCGGCGCTTCGCACCTGCAGTCTGAGCCGCCGCGCTTATACTTGGCAACACCGCCGCCCGGCACAAGTGGCGCAACTTGGGGGGGGGGGCACTCGCCCCCCACGCGCGGCACGACAGCGCTGTGTACAACACACTTTTAAAATGCTAAAATTGGCTACTCGTAAACTATTAACTTGGAATTTCGTACAAATTCTAATTACACAATTGAGATGTTACATGCAATATTTAAACCACCATTCACAAGATACTAAGGACTTGATTGATTATTTTTACAATTAAACAAAAGGCTTCATGCTGTGAATCTGTGAGCCATTCTCTCTCATTTTTTTTATTTTGCTTCCATAAGGCCACAATAAACAATCTTTTAGAGTTTTTTAAATGCTTATTGCTTTGTTTGAAAAGAAATTCCAATGCTGAAATGATATTTTCCTTCATTTTTAAGGGAGATTCCAAAAACGTTAGTTGTATGGATATTAATGGCTACATCCAAAAAGTTGTTCTATCAGTTTGTTGCTCTACATCTTACTACTAGACATTACATTAGTAGCAGTAATGTTTCTGCATTACACTGCTAGAAAATTCGACAAATGAAATAAAATTTGCATTGAAAGTAGAATTTTGAATATACAAAAATGAAAAAACGTGTGGATGAGAAAAAACAAGTGGCGTTCCTCTTTTGGGTTGCCTTGATATTTCCATCTAGAGTAACTTTCTTGCCTCTCCATTCTGCTACAACAGATTTTAAACCTGTCTTCAGACGTTTAGCAATAAGGTTAAGATATTCCTACCTTGTAATTTGCAAGTCTTTATCAGGATCATAAAAAATATGAAGGTAAGTATGAAGATGAAAGTACATAGATAATAAAAAGCATACAAAACAATTTTTTCAACATAATTTCACCGATGCATTTAATTAAGAAATACGTAAACGTATTGAGGAAAATCTGTCGCTTTGTCATGAAATTCAATGTCGAGGATGTTTCAATGTGGAGTTACTATAAAACATACAAACATCACAAAACGAGTCTTATTTGTATAAATATTCAGCGATTGTCCAATAAGTAGAAAAGTATGACAAAACACGATTTACAAAACAGTATATAATGTATACAAGTTTTTCTTTCCTTTATAAACCGCTAAATTATTTATTTTACTAATATTACATATTTGTAAATTTGTTAATTGTAAAGAAAAGTATTATGCTGTGCATGTTATTTGAGTGGGTGGAAGACTTTAGTTTCAAAATTGTATGAAGATAGGGTCAAGAACAGATTATTTTCATGAAGGTGTTTTTAAAACAATCTCTAAGGCGCAATGTTGATACTCAACTAGTACGTATCAGGATTGGTACATTACAACTATTCACGAGTGAAATATTAATATGACCTGCTGGCATTATCTTTTATAAATTGGAATGGGAGGGAAGAACATTTTTGGAATAGGTCCTTTTCAGGACATATTACCCATTTTCAGCTGAAGTTTTAAATAATTAAACATACTGTGATAAAATAATGAATAATGATTAATTTTACCTTTAATTTGCTATGCTAGCTCAGTTTGTGGGTTCTATATGTTGACACACCTGCACGCTTACCTGCAGGCTGGTTGTCACTGGATTGCCCTCTATACAGAGAAGCCTGGAAGTCTGAATATTCCGAAGGAATTACACACAACGTGGCACAACAATAATTTTGTTTATTAAGAATGGAATTTGAGATTAAAAATATAAAAATTCTCTTGCTTAATTTCATGCATTAAGTTCACTGTACCAAATTGTCTGGCGTTGTGAAACGATGGCCCCGCAGTTCGTAGCCCCTTGCCTTCCGCGCCGAAAATCCGTCTGCTTCTTTCTTGCTGCTCACTTCTTGCACACGTGTTCCACAATTTGTCCTCCTTATTCGCGTCGATGTCCAACTTAAATAATTCAGCTTACATACGCCGCTACCACCAGGATGCCAGTCAACCACCAACTACCCTTCTGTCCAGGGCCCCCTTCTCGCACGTCAACAACCTTCGTTACCTAGTAACCGCGACCGTCCAGATTGAAGCGGGGCGTTTGTTTTGTAATATTTTTGTATATTACAGCTCCGTCCGTCCAGATTAACGCGCGGCGTTTGTTCTGTAATATTTTGTATATTACAATACAAAGGAGAAATCATTGAATGTTGTTAGAAAATTGAATGAAGAACAAAGGATTAATTATTAAATTTAATAAATGTATTTTCATCTTACCGGCGACGTATAGAAACGAAAAATTGGAAGCGAATGTTATCATAAATTGCTGTCTTTTATTTTATGTGCAAGCTGCAATGTAAGGTGTATTGGATATATTACCTGACGATTTTTTGACTTAATGAATCCTTAAACACACTTAAAGGAATCAATCAGCATTTAGTACAATTAGGATCCATCAGTATTCTAAAGCAGTACGCATGTGTGAAAATTTAAAGAGTTTTCAAGCAAGGATTTTTCGCACCTATTTGTCTTTTAAATATAAATTTTCCAGCTTTTGCGACTTGGACACTCAAATCGCTGTTAACCATAAAATACAGCACCTGATGTCAATAGTCAAAATATAATTCAGTTTCAAAATTGAGAATATTGTAACCAGTCGTTCAATAAAACACTTGAACATCGTGCCACCACCATGTCACTGAGCCAAACAAGGCAACGGGAAAGAAAATCCGTCGTTCATCACCCGTTGTGACATTGGCTTTCCAGTGAATTCTGCAGGAGTCGCTCCCCAGCCCCGAGTGGAGTGTCTGGCAGATCCGCGTTCGTCTGCCAGTCCCCGCTTCGCCTCTGCATTGAGGGGCGCCCACGCAGACCCGGAGGGTATGAACAATTCACCGCCAGGCAGCGCGCCGCGCGCTGTCGAGCGCCAGCGACAACCCTCGATGCGCTGCGACGCGTGGATGTGCCTTGGCGCTGCCTTATTCCGGCACGGGCGGTGACCCTCCCTCCGGCTGGGCGGATGCGCGGCCGCGAGGGACTGCTCATTACGAGAGTGGATGTCTGCCGCGAGTTTGGTTGTAAAATATCGCAACAGAAGGGCACTGCAAAGTGTTAGGAGCTTCTCCGGTTCTCCTCTGGTGCGCAAAGAGGCAATTCCATGCGTCTTTATTATATTTCGCAAAAGTGCACAAGTTTTTTTTAAAAAACTAACACAATTTTTAATAAGTATTTGATTAGCCTTTATTATGATCACTGTCATAGAAAAGTTTGGGAATTGGTGACGTTTAAGACAATGTATTACTTGAGAATGTTAATGACAAACAAACAATTCGTTCCCAATTACAATTTCTTCGATTTTTCTTGCAGAGATTCAAGCTGCATTATTAAATGACTATACAATAAATCTTAGGTATATTGAAAGGGAATTGAATATTCAAAGGGAAAAGGCGGCACAAGTGGAAAAAGTGCACTATTACATTCTTTTTTGTCTCGTCTCAATTCATAAAGTAAACTAGGAGAACAAGAAACTTCCTCTTAATGAAAGTACTTGATATAAAGTGAAAATTCGTTTTCACTATCGACAACGTCATCGGACATCTGGAAAAATAGAATTCCTAATAGTAATCATATAAAGTTCATATGAAAACTACATCATAAAGAAGCAGTAGAACATAAGCCATTTCAATAATCCATTTCAACAGCATTATTAATCACCCCAAGACTGCAGTTTAAAGTGATTACGATGCCAAGATTCCTTCCCATTCTCGGTAGACTCAAAGTATCGCGGAATCGTCATATACAGTTTTTACTGTTTTTTTGACTAAATAAATAAATAAATAAATAAATAAATAAATCGTTGCCAGAGAAGAGATTTATAGGTTTTCTAAAGCCTTTCGCTAGCTCTCGAATCGAGAAAGGTTTCCTTTGGCTCCGAGAATTGCATCTAAACAAAGGCTTTTTCTGTTTCCTAATGTAACAATACAACTCTGCAGCCCTTCTCTTACACTCCAACTTGTGTTTAAAACCTTGTCACTACATCACTGGAATAATGTGATGTTTGTACAATTTTTTGTATTACGCCAGGGCGTCGAAGATTGAAACTGGTCATAAATGTCCAACCATTAATTTACATTTGTTATATAAAGCTTCACTCATTATTGTACACAATATACATTATTCTTCTTTGTTATTGTTGTTATTTTAAAAATATATAAAAATCTTTTTATAAAATATTTGCAAAATAACAAAAATAATAAAGAATAATTATTTATGTTGTCTATATTAATGAGTGAAGCTTTATATAACAAATAAATGTGTGAAAAGACGACAGTTACAAATCAATTTTTTTAAAACATCAATTTACATATATTCTTAAATATAAGTTAAAATATTATTTACATGTTCACTGAATAGTGTAGAATGTAATTAATTCACAATATCAAAATAAATTTATTGTGAATATTAAATTAAAAGGGCTTGGTCCTCTTTAGCCTTCTCCGCTGGTTATGGGTAACCAAAAGTTGAATGGTTTCTAAGTTAACATGTTCGTGCAGTCGCATATAATATTTGGCAGCGAATCTTCTAATTTCACTTGATACATAGTGAATTCCAAGATCACGATGTAAATCCGTATTTTCAAGTACCACGAAACATTTGCTGACGATACATCCCTGATATAGAATATTTACATACGTTATAAAGTATCACTAAAAACAATAATTTTATTTCATGTTCTTGATAAAAGGAATGGAATATGCAACTTCTTTTCACAGTATCTAGTAGTTCTTTTCATCTTCACGTTACTTGATAATTTCAGTACCAGAAATGAAAACTACTTGTCGTTATTTCGTCTTTACTTCGTTTGATTTTTCCTTCGATGATCCCCTAAGTATTTTATCTGTAACTATTTTTCCTGCATTTCCGATTTTTCAATAATTAATACAAATGGAAGCCATTCTGCCATTAGTGTTATATCTAAAATAAAATAAATACTCTTCATTATTAAATTCCTCCCAAATAATTATAGAGCACGTAGAGCATTTATTAATTTCTACATTTAGTTCAATAGTAGTATAAGAGCAATTACAAAGCATCAAAAAACAAGGAATGGTAACAATGAAGAGCACAGCAAAGAGAAATGATTAAAGGTCACGCAGTGAGTGTAGTCATGTGTTCGAAGGAGTGTGACAAGAGTGATGAGTGCATGCATGATGTCGATGTGAAGGGTGGCAGTGATAAATGTTAGTGATAGTGAAAGTAGTTTGACAACATGCGTGTGGCAGAGCTGGTTGCACTGGCAGACACGAAAGTGTTCAGCGGCTGAATCGGCGGCAGTGGTTGCGGTGACTGGATAAGCCGGTAGGGAGACTAAAGCGATTAAGACGCAGACGGCGGAGGCGAAGTAATGGTGACGGGCGCGCTATCAGTGACGGAGAGAACGACGGAAGAGTGGTCGTTCGAGGGCCATTGGCTGCGGCGATAGTGACGAAAATTGTGAGGGCGGTGGCAGCAGAAATTGTCGGGGGGACGTCACGGAAGCCGGCGAGGGAGCGGTGGGGAGCGGCGATGTACACGAAGGGTCTCTCACAGCCCTTCTCGGCCTGGCCAGCCCCTTCCTGCCTGCCAGCCCGTCGCAAGCGCTGCCCTCTGCGCCTCTCGCGGACAACCGTCGCCCGTTGTCACCCCCTCGTCTCCCCGCCACCCTCCCATCATTGCTCTCCCCGCAGTCCCCGCCCTTTCAACGGATTCGTTCTTCCTGTCATTTCGGTGCTTTCCGGCCTATCCATTCTCTCCACTCTTTCCATATTATCCCTTGTAACAACTATAATTTAATAACAAATATGGTACAAACAAAAAAGATCAAAAACAACTCAAGAACTAGAAAAAATTTAATTAAAAAAATTGTTTTTGGTTAATTTGTGACCTAATTTCATCACATTTTGAAAACACCTTGTTTATTCCCCAACTTCATTTCAGATGGTTTCCGGCCTATCCATTCTCCCCACCCTTTCCGTATTAGCCCTTGTAACCAATAAAATTTAATAACAAATTTGGTACTAACAAAAATGATCGAAAACCATCCAAAAACTAGAAATTATTGTATTTAAAAAATTGCTTTTTGTTAATTTGTGACCTAATTTCATCACATTTTGAAAACATTCTGTTTATTCCCCCACTTCATTTCAAACTTAACGGCGCATTCCGTCGATCCAGTATTTACCAGTATTATCCAGTATTATTGTATCCGTATGTCTAACGGGGTTGAACGAAACAGGGGGGAGGTTGTATACGAAAGATTTGGTTTTGAAGGCGAGTTTCAACTTATTTAATTGAATGCTTAAATATATTTTATGTATAATTAGGAGTATATATTGGTAATAAATGGTCATTTTTGTGTTTTTTGTGTAGAATTGTAAAGTAATTATCATGCATCCAAGGAAACGAAAATTTGTATCAACGTTGTCCACAATTGTGAAAATTGAATTAAACCTTAATTAATTAATTGATTTTGTGAAGAATTAGAAACAGAAATGGGAAAATTTTATTGTGTTTTGTGTAGAAGCCATCAAAGAAATGGGATCAATATAAGTTTTTAAAGAATTATCCCTTTCCCTTTCCAAACTACCCTATTTCCAAACTCCCTGCCCGTTCCAAAATCCCCGTCGTGTCCAAACTCTCCGCAATTTCTAAAAGCCCGCCGTTTCTCGAGCGCCCGCCATTTCCCGAACTCCCCGGCTTTTGAAAGCGTAGGCTTCCGCAGACAGAGTCAGTGTCTACTTGACTGTGCGGAAGACGCCGCGTCCTAGGCACAGGTGCCACCGTTTCAGCCGTGATGCTGCGATCTTCTTCGCTCGCGCATTTCGCCCTGAGGAAGGTCGCAGCATGGCGGCCGGAACGTTGTCCTCTGCGCCTAGGACGCGACGTCTCCCGGTGTTCCCTGTCTTTTCCCAATTCTTTGCCCTTTGCCGTACGCCACGCTCTCTCGGCTTCTCATCTCGACTCCTCTCGCAGCTCCTCTCGGCGCCGCCAGGAGGTGGAATGCGCAATCGGGCGCCTCGCGTCATGTGACCCGCCCCCTCCCCCCTTCCCACACCCCTCCCGCAGCCCACGGCCCGACCGAACATCTCGCTCCAGAGCATGGCTCACCGTTACTCGTCAACATGAACATGACTCTTTTCGCCACTGACAGCAATTTCCCATGTATTACGCTTCTACTTTGTACAAAACCTGAAGACACTTCACAGTAAAGGACACGAAATTTACCATTTTCTACTTTTGGTCTACTGATGTAGGACTTCATGTGTGTATTGACACATCAGAACGACATGTCTACAACTTTTTTTTTGCGGGCTCACCAATAAATATACGTATTAAATTCCCAATTAAGCAGTACCAAACATCAAAATAATGTTTTATCTACCTCGGAATAAAGTGAAAAGAAATGTGAATGAATTTGAAGTTTCCATAGGAGGAAAGTTTAGAGTCGGTCGTAGCGGAAGATATATTGTGCTGTCAGCCGCTTCCAGGGAAAAAAAGGAAATGGGCGACGGAAAATACAAATACGTGTTGCAATATGCAGACCAAGAACAGATATTTTTCTCGATCCAATGCGAGGTATCAAACGTTGAAACTCTTTCTACCGTCTAATTCTAAGAAATTCTGTACTCACAATTTTGCAACTGTAGAGATATCTTGGTACCCCAGGATGATTATAGTGGGAGAAACCCATTACATCATGGAAGTAAATAATACATGTTATAGATTCTACAGTCATCTGCGCGCTCATCGCTGGAAGTTGGAAGGAAAACTTCAAAGGATCTAGTACATGTGTAAACAAGTTTATAAATATTAAATGTAACGCAAATAGCAGAGAAAGCAAAATGAATAAAATCTATCAATATCATAATCTTCTTCGTCTTACGATGTGGATTTGTGTCACAATCTTTGCTATTTTCCTTTTAATTGATCACAAAGCTTCAAAATGCCCCAAACTATTAAACATTATTATTATACTTCATTTCTTTAAGAAGCTGATGATATTAGGTCATTGTTGCACCTCCTGCCTTATAAATGAATATTTTTAATTAATTCGCGAACATCCTTCTCAACGGGACTCGTGGTCTCAGAAACGAGCTTACTGCTGTTAAAAAGATTCATTTTATGAGGCAGGAGGCGTAACAATTACCTAATGTCATCGGCCACATTAACCCCTAACTGGAGACGTGCGGTCTGTGAGACCGCTGAGGAAAAATAAAAGCGTAGCCCTCCTTTCTGGTACGTCGCAACAAATCTTGTACTTTACAGTACCTTCCTATCCGCCAGATAGGAAGATACTTTACAGTACCTTCCTATCTGGCGGATCCAGTGACAGCCGTTCGCCTTTGAGGGCCAATTGAAGTTTCGGGACGATATCACAGACCTCACATCACTAGTAGTGGGACTTTCCTTCCCACAGTGAATGTGCATTGCAAATATTTTATTAATGGATAATTTTCGAGTAACAATGCATTATTGTTTTAAATGAAGGTTTTTTAATGTATTGAATAATACATTAAATAATTTCAAACCATTCTACGAGTTCCTAAGATAATTAATAGTGAAGAATTAATATGGAACAAATTATAGCCACAAATTTACTCAGCAAGTAATAAATAAATTGCATTATTGTCATTTTACATGTTAACAAGTCCTTTTATTTTCTTGTTTATTATAGCATAGTTAATGTGAAAAATGGTCAAGTTAACAAGAAATGAAATACCGAAAATAATCTGCCTAAAACTTTTGGGGTCTCACAGACCGCACGTCACCTATAAGAGAAATGTGAAGGCACGTCACCAGTTAACGGTTAAAAATATCGAAGTATAACCAATATTTCCCGCTTGTAGTATCGCGACATTTGTGCCCCGTGGCCGTCATTGTGGGCTCCCATACGTCTTCGGAGCCGCTGCCGCCGCCGCCGCGGCCGCCCGTTGGAGGTCGCGTGACCACGTATCGAGCGCACGGCTACCCGCGCCGCCTCCACCGCCTCCTCGGCTGCCGGAGCGCGCGGCCCGCCGCGTCTTGGCACCTGCTCCCCCCCCTTCCACGGTCATTACAGAGCTCGCGACTCCCCCCCCCCCGGCGCAACAGCTGCCCTCTGCACACCGCTTGCGACTGCGTCGAAAACGACTTGTTTAACCCTCCGTGGACCCGGTAAAGTGTGTTATACACCATTAAAATTTAAACGTGTGCAACTTCTTAAACAATGGCGTGTGGGGACTGCCGTTTCGTGTTGCTGGAGTTGTATTGTTGCCAAGTTCAACGTTACAATCATTCATTTAGAAGCGGTCCAGAATAGCGAATTCGAGTGTTGGAAAACCGCTTCAGTATCCCACACGCGATTTCATTCAAGACCTAGTCAGCCTGGCAAGTAGCATTGTATTGGTTTCATTTCTTTTTGTTTATTTCTAGCTTTCTATTTTTTAATAACATCAATTTTCACCTATAACTCAATAGAGAACTCAATTCTTAAAAATTAATTGAAGATTTTTGTAAGAATTTGGAGGTCAAGTTTCAATGGAAATGTTTGGTTCAAATTTTCCACCATTTCTTTAAATATTTTCCACTTTTATTAATGTTATTCTTTGTTCAATTTGTACAAGAATCCATTAGACGTTAATTGGGAATTGAATATAGAAAATTTGTGAAGAAATATATCTTGAGGAACCACTTAGATAGCTATGTCTCTTTTTCCACCTGCTGCCGAGAGGGGTAAGATAAAACACTTCGATTCATTTGGAACATATCTCAGGCAGCACTCTCAATATGTCTCTCAATATGAAAAATAAACAACAAAAGCGGGAAGCTGTGAGATTGTAGTTCACATATGATTTGCAAAGAGGTTTATGTAATTTTTAGGGGAATTTCGTTGGATGAAATGAGGTATAACTCTGGTGAGGAAATGCCTCTCAATCTCGATAATATACGTGGGTAAAATTCGTGTTTAACATAACGAGGCAATAATTAATCTAGATTCAATAATCAAATCAATATATGATTCACTGTTCTTACTTCCTATAAATCATTCTACTAATATTAATGAAGCAACAATTAAATAGCACCTGACAAATGTCCATGTCTTTTACTTTGTTTCCCTTCCATTGGTATATGGATAAAATCACATATAATATTTTTTTCTGGGATCATTAAACCTTTTCTTTTCCAGCAATTTCGATGTGACAGGACGCCTGTCACATTACGTCAGAAACTAGTGGTGCTACAGAATGGAACATACATTGACGCAGCAATTAGTTTTCTAATCTCTTTAGTTCATGCTAAATTTTTAGTATTGCCACATCCTCTACGCAGCAGCTACCTATCTATCCCTAAAAGATTATTTATTTCACATAGGTACCATAATACTACAATTGAAATATGACTTTATGAATATTACAGAAGAGTAAAACATGGTCCTACATGCAAATTTTAAACCGTTCTCAATAAAATATCTCGGTACGTTTCTGAACATATTTTGAGAACATTTTCATAGTAAACTTTTGAGTTTTCAAGAAAGTTCATCCAAAATCACTTAAATAACGTTTACTCACAAATGCAATAATAATTAAAAATCAACAGTAATGTAAATATTAAAGCGAGAGAGATTATAAAAATACAATAGTAATTTTTGAAAAATCAAAAGAATTCATAAAAATGGGTTTTTGTTACGTTATTCAGCGCGTTTAGAAATCTTCACACAAAAAATATTTTAAAAATATGGAGCTTTTTGGAAAATTCTTGCTTTCAAAATTGCCTTTATTTCTAGAAAAATTACGTGTAAACGGCTCATATTTTAAAAAATGCACATGATTGAATTTAAAGATATAATTTTGAAAAGCAGATTTCATTCCCAGGAAAAATTTATTCCTTCAAAATATTAGTTGTTTGAAGTCGCAGAGAACTTTTAAACCTCATCATTTAACATCCATCGTATGAAAACAAATGGAGCACTTAACCCATTTCTTCCCAAACAGTGAAATACCTAATTTATTTAATAAAGTTTAGTTAAGTATTGATAAGAAGTCTCCAAAGATTGCAAAAAGAGTTTGCTAAAAATATTTTCATTCTTGGTTGAAGCTAGACGAAACGTTGCTTTTACGCAACGTTGGGAGTTCTCCAGAAAGAAAGTGCACTTGCCGCTTTTTAAAGAAATGTCGGTATTTTGTCAGTTAATGTCTACTAATTTTAATGACACGCAAACAAAATTTCAATTTATTAATGAAGGTGTAACTCAAAATTGAATTTAAATGCTTTTGACATTTTTTATTCAAAAATTATCCGATTCTTACGAATATTACGTTGTCTGCATGCTTTCGAATTATCACTATCTTATATAATCAACATGGACCTTTTGTCTGTCATTGTCTTTTCACTATAATGCCCTAATTTTCAATCTGAGAATCAGATGGCAAATTACAATTTGTGTGCCTGATGGCAAATACAATTTCGGTTTCCAGATCCATATTTTTATTAGTAGTCCCCCTCACTTCTAAGAAAAGTTCAATCTTGAAATCAATACAATTTAAAGTATTTTCTGGTGTTAGAAGGTAAATATTTCTCGCCTTGCAGTGTCTCTGACAAAGCAAAATGTCTTTATGCATCTCTATCATGCAATCACAGACAACGTTTGTTTTGAATTTTTTATTAGACGCGAACGATCTGATGTCATTTTGTCTCAGTTGCCACAATTACATTTGCTTAGAAATTGTTTTCTAATAAATGACGAAAATAATGTCATATATACAGATGTTTGCCAAGAAACAGCAGTTCTTTTTTTCTTTAACAAATTTCGTCAAATTGCAAATTAGTTCATCCAAGATCGAACATTTGTAATATTCTTTGATATTCCCCCATGAACATGAAATGTTTTCAAAAATAATTTCTTCTCTGTCAGTACGCACCACATCATGAAACCAACTTCTCATGTCTCGCTCTTTTTAGCTAAGTGTCGCCTCCAGTATGAAACTATCTGCACACAAGTACTGATAAATTTTGGCTAAACACTCCGGATTGCAAAAGTCTTTGTTCGTTCATCAAAAAATGGTATTTTGTAGATCAAAAATCAATTTTGTATATTTCTAATCATTACCTAAGGTGTTATTGACCAAAATGCGTAGATATCTTTTTTATTTCTTCAAAACTGTTTCAAACTTTTCTTTCTTTCACGATTGGTATCTTCGAAAGCCCATGCAAACTGTTTCGTAGGCACACCTATGCCATGCCTTGTTTTAGTGCCGAGAAAACTACAGATATTATGTAAATTGACATATCCGTCAACGGAACAATCCAAAGAGAGCATATTACACCTAATATTACATCTCTTTTGAAATGTTAAGCCCCTACGAACTGTTAGTCGTGGCGCCATAATGGAATTTGGCCGTTCCCAAATCTGCCGGGTAACTCCCAACGCGTAAACGCAACTCAAAATTTATTTGTCTATACAAGTTGTTTTGAAAATCATAGACTTATCAGACATTAACACTTTTATTTGTACATATTTTATCTTGTAGTGTGATACCAAAAAGTCACATAGATCACCAATTTGAAGATCAAAAGACAGATATTGGAGAGGCGTGAAAATAGGACATGCGCCATTATGGAGAAAAAAATTAAATTGTGTATTCACGTAATGTATATTTATCAAATAAAAATAGTTTTAAAGTCATTAAGAACTGTATTTACTATAGAAAAAAATTCAAATGATTTCATCGAATGGTATAGGTAAAATAAAATAGTGAACATTGCGTTGCGTTTACGCAACGTTGGGAAGAAATGGTAGTAACGAAATCCCTGGTATAAGTCGGGATGGCTTTTTGAAGTTATTTTGCTTTTTGTGTTATTTTGCCTTTCTGCAATATTCGTTTAATGTACACTGTAATTATTCGCAAAAATCTATCACTGGCTAAGCCCTTGTAGATCAAATAAATCTATTAAAGACTTCCATAATTTCAAACACTGAGAGAAGGCAACGAAAATTGGACTTGCAGAATTTTCATAACCTTTTCTGTTTTGTCAGAGAAAAAATTAAATAAAAGAATGTGGATCCACTTTTCGTAAATATTTGAAAATCTTAAGGCTTCATATAAAGTACCCCCAAAATTAAAATACCGGTTTCAAAATCAAGGAGCAAGATCGACTGGAAAACATAATTTTTTGTGAAAATCTTGTTTATGGTTTAGACGCTAACGTTGTTCACTGACGGACAGACGTTTCACCCTAAACCAGTTTTTTGTTATCAAAAATTCACAACATGTGGATTCCGACTACACAACGTGTCAGAGGAAAAATATACTAAATATAGGAAGAAAAATTATCCACGGTGTTGGGAGCCTTCAATATAAATTTTTCTGCCAAGAAATCGCGTTTTTTTGGCAGCAGCTTTACACAAGATCCTCTATACTATGTATGCCAGAAAGTAAAAATTATTAATCGCTTCCCGGTACTATTAATTATTTTTCAAAATAAACGTCAAGTAGTCGAGTAGGGTGTATTTGGATCTTCATCATAATTATTTATTATAACTGACAAATAAAGTGTAGCGAGGTGATGGGGGAGGGGCGAGATCGAGGGTGATTAAACACATTTGAGCACCAGCGGTTTTTCGAAAAAGCCGCTACGTCAGGTCGCGTGTCTAATCGGAATCATGGAAACAAATTCAAGGATTGATTCTACAAATTAAATAGAACAGCTATGCCATTTTGTTGAAGGTTCTGAATTTTATTAATCCCTTAAGGATTGATGGTAAGCATGTATTATTCCCATAACAAGGTTTACTATATCATTCATGTAGACAATGTTTTATGATAGTTATGATCTCAGTATTGTAGACTAATGTTATATTTACATTCTGTGTTTGGAATTATAATAAACATTTGATTTTTTGATACAAGGAACGTAGTTCATATCAAAGACAGTGACTTTTGAAACAAACATTTCTACGCAATATGAAAAGAGTTTTGCCATTAAATGTTATCTAAGATTTTATTTAACGTGATTTAGAAGGAAATATCTACACTAGAAAATATTGCACAGTAAAACTTTTCAAATCAAATTAAACAATCTTTCCGTTATATACGTATGAGACTATGACGGTATGCTGATGAACTACAATCACCTCACAATATTTAAAAATTTAATTCTTTATTTGCGTAGACCTCTTCTTTTTATTTTTCCAAACCGCCTACACAGAGCAAAGAAACTGAGAGAATAGCCCGTCTGACAAGGTCAAACGGTGACCGCTCCATCCAGCAGTAAATTACAAGGGCAGCTGACTAACACTCTACAAAGAGACACTTTGACAGTGAAGACTTAACACCTTTGCCGTTGATGTACGCTCGTTGTAATACATTACCGTCACTCTAAGCTACTCTGGCGTCGCGTTTCACGGTTAAGTTACTGGCTTCAACAGCAAGACATGGCCGACGGAAACATAACATGCAGCTCTACCAACGCGAACACCATTATATTTCGTCAAACATTCTCAAATGAATCGACAACAATAATCGGTCTTCTGCTTTTAAAAAATGATCAGTACAAAGGAATTCCTTCTGTTGTCTTCAACTTATCGCAATTATTTACAAATTAAATTGCTAGAAAAACATTGATTTACATCAACAAAATGTTTATTTTGGAAATAAGCTCTAACTGAGCCCGACAAATATTTTAACATGTTTACTTCTGTAATACACAGAGACTGGCTTTCTAATTAAAACGTGTATTTAGTTCAACTAATTGTTTTCTAATCTGAATGTAACTGATTTCCTTTTTTTAATTTCTTAGCTGCATGTTCGACCGTGGAAGTCTTTTTAAAAATTTTAAGTAGCTTTTTAGAGTTGATAACAATGATTGTCCCTGAAAGAATAGCTTGAGATAATATCATATATTATCTCATTAGATAGCATTAGATAGCCTATGCGTAGTCCGACGGAAGAGCCGACCTGATGTCCTCAGACTCGCTACGAGAAGCTAGGTATTCAATTGAATCTCGCAGGCAAATTGCCCGTGTTCTGGCGCTCACCGGCCCCTTCAATTGAGCTTCGCAGCGATGCGTTGCAGGCCCTCCCCACACTTTATAAGATAAATTTATTCAAACTGCAATTAGGTATAACCCGGTGGCAGCCAATTACAAAAACATAAAAATAAACAGTCTCTCAGTAACATAGAATGGTAATAATAATAATAATAATAATAATAATAATAAGGTAATATAACTAACAAATTATATAAAATTTATAGTAATAATAAAAATGATAAAGTAATGAAAATAATGGTAAACTAATGAAATAATAATATAACTAGTGGTGCTACAGAATGGCACAGACTTTCCCGTATTAGTTTTCTATTTCCTTGGGTCTTAGCTATTCGGAATTGACATAAACTCTTTCTTGCCAGCTGTGATCTATTACCGCCAAAAGTACATTTTTTGTCATTTTCTTAATTTTTCGGTTTCCTATTGGTAGAATGGAAACATTAATTCTGGAATATTAAAGAACACAAAAACCAAGTCATAAATGGCAATTTTCTTTTAAAAATTCTGTGTCGTTTAAGAGAAAATGGCGTTTTAGCGCTACTAAAAATACGAAATTTGAAGTTGATTTTCACAGAAAATGATTGAGTTTTCAAAATATTTTATTTGAAGTTATTTGAAGCTCATACACTCACAAATATAAGAATCATTACAAATTGCGGATAATGTGCCTACTAAAGATGTGAGAGATCTTAAAAAAAATTTACATTTATATAATTTTTGAAAAAACAAAAAAAACTCAAAATAAACTTTACATCATATTAAAGAGTGTAATTATCACTATCCGTTACAAAAGTTTCAAGAAAATATTTGCAGCCATATATGAGAAAATGGCGTTTGAGCATTTCTTAAAATGCCGAAATTTGAGCTATTTTTCACAGAAAACAGTTGTGTTTTCGAGAAACATTACTTGACATTATTTAAAGCATATATACTCGTAAATATAATAATGTGAAAAAATCGCCGATAATGTAAATATTGACGACATGAGAGACAAGTAAAAAAATTTACATTTTTGTAATTTTTGAAAAAACCAACCTATAGAGCAATATGGATTTTATGTCATCTGATAGAGTACATTTACATTTACTATCCCTACCAAAAGTTGAAAGAAATTATTTGGAGCCGTTTTTGAGAAAATCATGTTTCTGTAATTTTTTTTAAAATTGCACATATTGCACGCAATATTGCACGAAAACTACTAAAATTTTGAAAAACATTTACGTGACCTTTATGAAAGAACTTAATACGCAGAACAAATTTTATTTGAAGGAAAAATCTCTATCTTTAATTTTGTAGTTACAGAAAGACCCCGTAAAAATTTTAAACTTTTGCAATTTTCAAAAATTCAGTGTTATCCGTGAAAATAGGACCTATGCCATGTAAATAAGCTTATTATACTCTATTCATACAAGAAATTTAAAGAAAAAATTTGGAGCCGTTTTTGAGAAATTTTTGAAAATCCCCGGGGGCTTCATATAAATACCCCCAAATTTAGGCGCTAGCAATGTTCACAGACGGACAGACGGACGTTTTCCTTCCAATTGGTTTTTCGGTATCAAGGACCTAGAAAACAGGGTTTCTGGCTACACCGCGTGTAAGGGGATTTTTTTTCTTAATTTAGCAACTGGTTTTATCTACTTTTTCCTTTTCAGGGCCCGGCAATTAATTTTTTTCCGCCAAAAATTGGCCATTTTTTGGCGCAGCATTACATAACTTTCCCTATTCTACGTATATCTCTCCGTGTATAAGTACGTATACGGGAAAGTAAAAACTGACTGATTCAATAAACTACATTGAATTACATTGATGGAGAAAAAAAAACTTCTATAATCTAACTCCGCCCTGAATGTTTATGCAATTAGGATCACACTGCACTTCACTGCACTTCTCTTCACTAATACCTGTAAAACATTTCCTACTTTATTTCTCTGCTATTCCTCTATTGTTTCTATCTGCTATTCCTCTATCTGCTATTCCTCTTTCTCTGCTATTCCTCTATTCTCTGCTATTTCTCTATTATGTTTTCATGTGCGACGTTTGAAGTTTAGAATTGAACTTGAATGGACCCACTTGCGACCACGACCCACCTCGTATGGGTCTACACAATGTTTTGCTCAAAATTGAAGTGATTTATTGAGAGAGACGGTCATTCGAGAAGCCTCAGACAAGAGACCTTCCGTAGTAGTTACGTTGGGAGGTGTTTGACCATCCATTATACTGTCCGGATTTCGCTCCTAGCAATACGTATCTTTTCGTACACCTCAAGAGATCCCTGTCCATGCAGCACTACGCGTATCACAGTGCCGCAGTGTTGCAGACGGCTGTCAAACATAAGCACCTCTGCAGGTGGCAGACTTCTGCGACACAGGGATACAACTGTTGATCCCGCGCATGAGAAATGTCTCAACTCTGGTCCTATACTATGTAAAAACAGGGTAACATGAGCAGTATCAACTATAAAAAAGGTTATCCATGAAAATATATTTTGTTTGTGTTGAAGGCCTAGGGATGCGCTTGGTAAGCATCCTTCGCGTGGAGGGAAGGAGATTCAAGGAGTGACCAGCGCTGGGAGGGGAGGCGGTTGGCTTCCCTCGCGACCATCTCTAGCCAAGCGCATCCCGGGGGGGCTCTATTTCACCGGCGGCCGAGCAGTGAAATACGGCGAAAAGCTGGCGTCTACTCAACGAAGGCGGCTCCGGGCCTTCCTAGGGCCACCCTCGACCCTGCCCACTCCAGCGCCGGCCCGCCACGCCCAACCGCCTTGCCACGCCCAACCACCACGCCATGCTCAATCGCCCCGCCCCGCAACCGCCCCGCCCAACCGCCCCGCCACGCCCAACCTCCCCGCCACACCACCCCCAATCGCCCCACCACGCGCCCCCACAAAGCCGCTACACCTCCCCGTCATGCCCCCCCACCCCGCCGCCAGGCCTCGCCGCCCTGCCGTCCCGCCACGTCTCCCCGCCACGTCTCCCCGCCACGTCTCCCCGCCACGTCTCCCCACCACGTCTCCCCGCCACGTCTCCCCGCCACGTCTCCCCGCCACGTCTCCCCGCCACGTCTCCCCGCCACGTCTCCCCGCCACCTCTCCCGCCACGTCTTCCCACCACGTCTTCCCACCACGTCTCCCCGCCACGACGCCTGCCTTCCCGCCACGCCACGCTAGTCTCACCCACCCCGACAACGCCCAGATCCTTCACGACATGCCCATCACCTCAATGCATGTCCTTGCCACTCCCCATCCCACCTGTTCAATGCCATCCGCCTTCCCGGACCTTCCCAGCTCACCCGACTCTACCTGCCCCCATCGCTCCCGCCTCGCTCGACCCAGGTCTCTGCCACAACCCACGCCCTGGTCGCCCCCGTCCCTCTACTTTCTGCCTCCCACACTCCGATTCCGTGCGACGGTGCACTGACCAGCAAGTGCCTCTCCAGCCAGCGCACAAGAACTTCGCTGCGAATAAGGGCCAATTAAATCGAATAAAAAGTCGAGAGGGCTCCATCCACGGACCGAAGGAAGTTTGGATTGAGCTGAATCGAGAAGAAAGTTGAATATCGCTGAGTGTTCTTGGACGGGGAGGTGCACTGTGTCACGCTTCTAATAAATTTGCCTCTCCGTTCAAAACAAAAGGTACGCACTTTTGTCAATATTTACTGATGCGTGGATTTAAAACATGGATTTAAAACAGAGAAGACAGAAGTTAAAGCAGTTTGGCGGTTTTCTTTCCTAATCCACCTGTGTTGCTAAAGGTTTTTTTTTCAGGAAATAATAATGCATACAATTTCCCTTAGTAATGTTTTTCAGCATTTATCATTTGCCAGTTTAATCTCAAAAACTTGTAGTGCATGAAGTTTGATAACACTTGATTCTTGATAACACTTCTTGCAGAAAATTTATTGTTAAGAAGATGTTAAGACCTAATTTTATAGGGAATTTGTTTGTATAGTTTTGAAGTCAGACACTGGATTTCAATAGCATCATTAGTAAATCAAAATGAGAAACTCCAAATGAATTCTGCTTAAAATGTTTTCTTCTTAACGTATTGTATAATTCAGCGGAAAAGCATATCACTTGTAAACATTCTACTCAAACTATTCTTTACCAACCAAACATATTTTTAAGTTAAATGTGCCCATATTTGCATACATACACAACGTAAGGATGTAATCTAAATGAATTCTTAAGCAGTTTTTAGTTAAACTACAATTTTGTCTTTAGACAACTTTCCTTGTATTGCTAATATCTTAGTACAGAAACCATTCCTGTTGATGCTGGTGAAGTTGTAAATAAAATATGTAGTGTGAAGTTCGAAAGTGTGTGCCTGTTGTTTCTTCAGGTTTTCTTTTTGCGTACTGCTCTCATACTTTATGCAAAATACCACACTTTCGATCAACAACAAATTATTGAATTTGAATGTAAAAAATAGTTTTAGCTCATAGCTCCAACAAAAACTAGGGGCAGAATAAATGAAAATATGGGGCACATTGCACATACGTAGTAACGCAGTGAACAAAAAGTCATGATTCAGAGTCACGAAGAAGAACGTTTTTTATATTTAGCTTACGTATTTGAGGCTTTTTCTAATAATTTACCAATGTGTCAGAGTATCTAAAGGCTTGACTTTTAGATAGAGATGGTGGATTAACTAATAAGATTTGATCTGTGAGAGCACCGAGGAGAGAAACTGCAAGCCGCGCTGTGTTCGGAACTGTAATTCGCAGCATGTGAGGAGTAGGTTTCGGCCGGGTGGCTTCAGGGGCTTGCCACTGTGTGTGTCTGTCTGGCCGAAGAGGTGGGGGCGGGGGCCATCCGCTGAAGGACGTCGCGCGCAGCCGGCTCTACTTTATTCACGAGCGCACGTCGCGCGCCACGCAGCCACGCACGGCACGCCGCCGCGTCACGCGCGCTTCCTTATTCCCCCCGAATGCACGCACGCGTTCTCCCAGCAGCTCCCCTCCCACGCCCCGCCCCCGCCACCTGGCCCATCCCATCTCTACATACACACACCGCGCCGCCCTGACTATCTCCGTGGTCTTCGCCACCGCCCCCGTTCCGCCCCACCGTTAGTACATGTCGAACGTGGTAATAAGGTTCAAGATGAGAAAGGTGAATTACAACTCTCAGGTGACACCATCATACAACACTTGATAATCTAGACTCGCATGTAGGTGTGTCGCTACTACAGGAAATTTCTGACACGAATGTCAGAAATAGGAAGCTTGCCTATCAATTTATTTACAAGAGAAAAATAAAAATATATATAGATAAACAAATGACAAGGCGAGAACAATAAGTGCTGTCCAGACTTCGCTCTGCACATAATAATATAACACACACGCACCTGTTCCATTAACTATCCGCGTCCCTCTGTGATTTATGTGAGGTTGAACTATTATCCGCTCACGTTTTCTTGAGCCTTCGCTTTCCTAGTTGCAAGAGAAGTGGGGACTTTGGTTATTTTCACAAAAGGAATTATATATCAAATTTGTAGTTACTTTTTCAATGCAAAATAGTTTCTCTTACAAGGGAACGAACATTTCTGATTACCAGATTCTGTCTACAACCCTCGTTGCTACCATTTATTCTTAATTAAACAAATGCTGGCAAAGCAGAGGAGGTTTGGTACTTCGGGCTCAAGAAATCGTGCGTATATTGTACCTCCCATGGTCTTTACCACCTTCCCCGCCCCGTCCCGCCCCACCGCGCAGCGCCAGCGCCACTCCCCGCATCCCCCGCATCTCCCTGCCACGCCCCCACTCCCCGGTACGCCCCGCCCCTCCCCGCCACACCATGCCACGCCCCGCCCAGTCATGCCACGCCGTGCAATACCATGCCCCGTCATGACACTCCCCGCCATGCCACAGCCCGCCATACCCCAGCCCGCCATACCACTGCCCGCCATGCTACGCCGCCCCGCCATGCCCCGCTACGGCATGCCACGCCACGCCTCGTAATGCCATGCCACGCCACGCTCCGCCATGCCACGCCACGCCACGCCACGCCACGCCATCCCCGCCCTGCCATCCCCGCCCTGCCCCGCCCTGCCCCGCACTGCCCCGCCCTGCCCTGCCCCGCCCCGCCCCGCCCCGCCCCGCCCTGCCCCGCCCCGCCCTGCCCCGCCCGGCCCCGCCCGGCCCCGCCCTGCCCCGCCCCGCCCTGCCCCGCCCTGCCCCGCCCTGCCCCGCCCTGCCCTGCCCCGCCCTGCCCCGCCCTGCCCCGCCCTGCCCCGCCCTGCCCCGCCCTTCCCCGCCCTGCCCCGCCAAGCCTTGCTCTCCCCTTGCCGTACAGGGCTTCCTGCTCCCCTCGCCGTCCACAGCGCCATCAGCGCTCGCTCCCCCCCTTCCGCCAGGTCGTCCATGCCACCGCTTCTTCCCCTGCAGCCGCACTACACACATACTCTGCCTCGCGCGTCTTCACTGCCAAGGGCCATTTTCTTCAACGCGCTGCAGCCTCCACTTTGGTCCCTCAATTCACTAACTATTCAACACACACGACTATTATTATTACTAATACAATTATTATTCACGAGAACAATATGTGCCTCATAACTCTGTCACAGTTGTAAGTTCCACAACTGCATGGGAACACGTTTCCCGTTTCACAATTATCAGCCTCCATTGCACATCACGGCCACTTAGCATGGTTGTTCTTTGTTCTTTGAACTGTCAGAACATAATATGCAATATAAATAATAATAATAATAATAATAATAATAATAATAATAAATGACACGAGGAGACGTTGCTCAGGACATCAACCGATGTCACTTCAGTGCTGGGTCCTGGGGTTCAAGTCCCGTGCTGTCAAGTCAAGTGCTGGGTCCTGGGATTTTCGACACCACCCAGATAGCTCGGGGGAGTTCTGTCGCGGACTGGAGGAGGATTTTCTAAGGACCGACTGCTCTGATCGGTAGTTTTCCGTTATTTCTCCGATCAACAGCAGACGAATGCTGGAGCAGTATCCTAACAAACGGGCCACGGACCGCGCGGGATATTTCCTTGTCCTATCCTCACCCCTCATACATTCACATTTACATGCAGTACACTATCGCACATGCCGGGATACCGGTCGAGAGCTTAGAGCTTTTTCCGGCTGGGGCGGTGTCCGCTGGTGCGAGGTCCCTTGTTGGGGAAAACCCCGTTACGTACGTCGGCCCCATCTAACCGTCCAACGGAGAAGACCTCCGCCATCTCCGGAGCAAAAACCACGCACTACACTTACGGGACTAATGACAACAGTTGTAGACGCGCTCGAAATCACTAAAATCACTAGATCAATCAATAATAAATTATTTTACGCTTATAATTTGTTGTTAAGTATTAATTGAAATTTTCTGTTTTTGTCAGTTAATACAACTTAATTACCTGTTGGGCAATGTCTCGGCTTTACCTTAATGAGAGCTACAAACATGTAGGTTATTTCAGTTCTACAGTTCTTGTATTTGTGATATATATCCGTTATTTTTATGAATTAAAATTATATACACATAATTTTTCTGGCTACATTTCATATTTAATAGAAAGTACGAAGGTTTACCTGCAAATATCTCAATCATTCACCTCACTATTACGATTGCATCACACATTCTATAAATCTCTTTCATAACCACGTGGTTACACATCCTAGTACAATAATAAAACACTTGCGAATTTTTTCTGTGGTAATCAACCCTTTGTTTGGTTAATGAATTTCAAATTTCTGGATATTTTTTAAATTGTTATATATAAAGTTGTGTGTAGTAATGTTCACTTACTGAAGAACGTTACCAAATCCACAGTTTTTCGAAGACTTTTGATAGAATTCCATACCAATTATTATTTTACTCTTCTCCAAGGTCTTGGATACGACTGAATTCTTTGCTTTGTCAATATCACTGTTCAACGATAATCAATATTTTCATTTCAAATTTAGCAAAGAGGTTTGTTTCTTCTGACACTATAGAAAACATACATATACAACTACATTTTCACATTATAATTCATAGACACAGAAAATGTTTTTTCAAGTCCATCAGACGTGTAACTGCTCACGACCCATTTGCAACCTTCTTGAATTGGTTAATCTCGCAACATTTCTTGATCTGCCTTGTACATCCACTTTTGCCTACCACGAAAAAACTTTCGACTCTCCTGAAATATATCGAAGATCATCTTTCAATTGATATACAAAAATCCGATTGCTGTAGAACATGAAGTTGCCTCAATAAAAATCCCATAAAATAATCAGCTAGTTGGTCTTCAATCCTTCAATACTTTTCCTTGTTATTGTCAATAATATTGATTTTTACGAAATTTTCATATCCTCTGTCAGTCCCTTCCCCATTTCGTTGATCCACCTTATTTCGATGGCTCAAAATCTACTAGAACGGGAAGAGAGTGACAAAGTGAATGCTGAAGAAATTTTGATAGCCTCTGTTAGGCACTTCCCAATTCCGTTGATCCACCTTAATTCATTGGATCAAAATCTACTAGGACGGGAGTAGAGTGACAAAGAGAATGCTGAAGAAATTTCGATAGCCTCTGTCAGTCACATCCCCATTCCGTTGATCCACCTTACTTCATTGGATCAAAATCTACTATGACGGAAAGAGATCGACAAAGTGAATGCTGAAGAGCTCATCACCACCGCGCGTCGCGCCCACTGTGCCCGGTCCGCATCGCGCCGCGCCGCGCCGCCGCCGCGCCGGCTGCGACCGGGCAGAGCCTGGCCGCGCCTCATATTTCTCTGTTAAAAACTTATAACGGAGCAGGGAAATGTTCATAGCGGCTATTGTCTGCGCGCGCGCCGCCCCGCGCCGCGCCCCGCCACGCCGCACCGCGCCGCGCCGCGCCGCGCTGAGCACATTCGTTTTATTTCACGGCGCGGGACACGTGGCGGTGACGACGACGCTTGAATTACCGGTGACCGCGCGGACGCGTCGCTTCTCAGCCGCCCCCGCCAAGCCCGGATCCCGCCCCCGCCATGCCCCCATCCCCTGCCACTCCCTTCACGTCCCACCACGCCCTGCCACCCGCCACGCTCCGCCCCGCCACCCATCACGCCCCCGCCACCCCTCGCTACCCCCCCGCGTCGCCAGGCTACGCCCGGCCACGCCCCCGCCACGCCCCGCCATGACCCCGCCACGACCCCACCACCCCCAAACACGTCCCCGCCACGCCCCCCAACAACCACGCCACGATCCCACCTCTCCCCCGTCAACGCCCCCGCCACGATCCCGCCCAGCGACCATCCCGACCTGCCATCGTTCCCCCCACCTCCGCCCCACCCCGCCTCACCTCCCCGCTCCCACTCCGCCACATAAACGCACCCGCCCCCTCCACGCCTCAAATTTAAGCCAATTTTATACCACGCGCTTGTCATTAGTATCTACTTTACATAGCTCAAAGAAAACAATTTTGAAACCTCAAAACAGCTAGTGCAGAATAATGGAAGAATGATATTCATAGATTATAATTTACAAGTTTTTTAAAAAAAAAGCTATTATTCTGATGTAAAATAGAAAATGACACTAGTAATTTTTCAGAATATTTAACTGAAGACAATAATTTATAATGTTAAATAATGGAATGTTCCGTCTATATATTACTGTTGTATATATTTTCAATATTTTAAATGTTCAAAGAAATACTTATATCAAGGATCATAAAACGCTTCCATGTTTGTTTTACAGGAGAAAGTAGGATGAAAAAGATACTTTTGAAACATTCTTATACATTCAACTATCTTGTAAACGATTGGTTTAAATGAAAATATGTTACAAAGGAAAAAATCTTTTTTTTTTATTTTCCTGAATAAGTCGTAAAACTACGCCTCCAAATTATTTAAGTGTCCTTAGAAAAATGGACGTTCCCCATAACAAAATATTCAGTGCCTTGCTCTGGTAATAACACAAATTACCTCGTCATAACATGACAAAAAATTATAATCGGAGGCGGAAACAATGTGATTTCTTGACCTAAATCGATTCTTGCACTGCTTCTGCTAAAAATGGCGCTCAGTCACATAGGTATACCCAAAAAAGGAATTCTGTAATTCTGAGAGATGTCTGGAAAATATACTTGTAAGAAGTTTGAGACAATAATAAAATTTCAAAGGTCATTGGAAAAAAGATATCTCTTCTCTAATGCTTCAGTAAAATGATTCAAAAAAGGAGCAACTACCAATTTTGTCTAAATTCAGTACAAAACCCAGAAATTTCAAAATATTAAGTGATAACGACTTCCATTGATAACCCCCTCTCATTCTTTGAAAAAAATGTTAATACTTTATCTTGATCTTTCGAACTGCAAATATGATATTGATGACTTAAACTTGATCTTTTGAACCGCAATGTTAGATCTTTGACCATTTTTTTCTTAGTTTGCTTTATTTTTATTTATTTTCTTACAGACCTAGAGTTTAAGTGTTTTATTCGAGGTATTGCAAGCAAATAATTTAAAAGAGTGTTTTGCTAATTGAGGGCTCTTCCCTGTCACGGAAATAAAAAATAGGCATTTAGTGCTACAGAGACAGGAAATCTAATAAATTGTGTTTCTTCAAATAATGCATGTACTTTGGACTCAAATAGTACACAGTTCCTGGGATGCTTTTCTGTAATAATCGGTAGGCCGTATCCGTGTATGAGAACCGGAGGAAACAGTCTGTAATAAAGTAGATGTTTTTCTCGTAGACGCTGATAGCTTGTTACGACATTACCATTACTTTCCTTCATTTTATTGCTGTTTTTCTAACAGCCTGGCCTACTGTGTTATGTAGATTTTGTATATAGAAGTCAGTTCTTATCTCTTTATCTAGAAAATATATGTGGAGTCATAACAATCTCAACAACTTACTATTTATTACGCATCGTATTTTTCACCACGTAATTTTACAACAAAATCCAGATCTGGATTTATATAGTCCTAATTCATTTACACACAAATAAGGTTGTGCATGTAATGCGAGACGCTGCTTAAATATTTCGGGTTTAAAAAGTGACGAGTTGGTCTCTACCCTCACTGAGGAGGGCATGCAGACAGAAAAGAGATTTGATTTGATTTATTTCGTCAGAGAACGGTAAACACTGTGTGAGGTATGGGAGAGAAGTTGCAGGTTTGCAGGTTCCTTGAGGTTCTGCGGGTTGCAGGCAATTTGCAGATTTCTTGGGCTCCAGAATATATTTCTCTTATTTAAACATAAATGGTTGAATGGTGAATAAACGTTTCAACAAAGTGAGTTTGAAAACCTATAAGTAATGTATAATAGCCAATGGAGTATATTAAAAAGTCGCGATACAATTATCTTACGATATGATTTATCCACTTGATACTGACTTCATGGCTGTATTTTCAATCAAGAGTTACTCGAAATTTATCCGCAAATTAAGTAATTTGTGGATGAGGTTAACTCTCTCATAACTGTGGATTCATATTCATAAATTATGGTAATTCTAGGATTGGCGGATTCGAGGTTTACCCTTGGCTGGAATGCAACAGTAAATTTAATTGGCTATGAAATAACTCGATCTCGAGGTACTGTTTAGTGAAGGATTGTTACAGCCACTTCAAGCGCGATTTCCAAATTCCGATCGTAACGGTTCGCGCACTGCATCATGGCTCCTGTTGGTAATAAATCAAACATTTCTGTTCAAGAAATTCAAATGTTTACATTTTATTGACAAATACGTGAACATTATTGTCAGCAAAGTTACAATAGCAAAGAAGAGAAGACATAGTATAATAACCTGCAAAATGATATCAACGCCGTAAATGGTGTTCAGCAGTTGAACAAATATAAAAGCGTGAGAATAATTGTTAAAAACAGCACTGAGAATAAAGTTCGTATTTTACGATGGAAGGAACTATCCACTCCGTTGGATAAGAGATTGACTATATTCTTCATCCCCCTTGTAGATACTGGATAACACTGCGATTTGGAATATTGATATGCAGTTAAACAGACAAACTAAGAGCATTTTGTTTTGGGTTCTAGTGGTGTACAGGTATACAGCCCTCGACGAAAATACTACACCACTGACAGGGAATAGAATTCTAGAACCTCCCGATGCTAAAAAAGCTGCAGTGCTGACTGTGAGCTAACTCTGCGCGTCATACAATTTAGATTTAAGCAATTTATATAGCGACAAGTACATAAGCTAGCCACAATTAAGTAATTTATATGACGTACCGTAACGGTAAAATCGAAGTCACTGATATTTCACAAATTTACTCTTAACTATATTTTCGAATCAAATTACCAATCATCAGCAAAACCCCAAATGAATGGATCACTGAACATCAGATTGAATTGATCGTCTGCTACCAGGTATCTGCATACGATAGTTGAGGCTTTACATCAACGCCGAGTAGAAACATACTCCCTTTGTTCATGATATTATTCTAGTAATCGTCCATTTATAACACGCATTTCATAAATCATTACGTTCGCAGTAATAGGTGATGAAATTAAGAAGTCGATCCAGAGCTTTCGTCCACGACGCTCCTCTCCAAGCGAGCACTCGCTGCTCAGGCGATGAAATACACTCTGTATGGACGAGTGGACGAGCGGCAGACGGACGCTGCGGAGTGCGTGGGTGGATGGGGGGGCGGGGACACCTGCGCTCTGGCGGGAGCAGCGGTTGGTCCATTCGACCCCGCCCCCGCCTCCGCCCCCGCCCCCGCCCCCACCCCGGCCCCGGCTCCGCTCACACCTCTCTGCGTCCCGCGCAAGTAGGACACCGCGCCGGAGCTCCCATTTGAAAATGCCCGCTTCCGGGTACAGTGGCGGATCCAGAGAGAGGCCACGGGGGTCACGCCTCCCCCCCGAAAATGCCTAGTTTTCGGTTGTTACCTTAGGTTATTTGGAGAAATTGATTTAAATATTTATTTACGTTAGAATAATGCTAATTTATATAATTATATGAATTATTTTAAAACAAATAATTATAGTACCATACTGAAGTACATCAAAATACCTGGGGTATTTTGTAAAACGTGATTCGGATAAGTAAATAAATTATTAGAATTTATTTTATGTTATTAATTGGTTCGATAGTAATGACATTGTTTAAAAAGAAAAACAGAAAAGACTCAGTCAAGTTGCAAATTACGAGAAGTTTAGCGGTAAGGGATTATAAAAACAGTGGAATGAGGATTCAAACAGATAAACTGAAAAGGTGAAATAACGTTTTTTTGGCTGGACAGAAAAGGACGGGATTTGACTTGCGTGCGAGTTGGTTCATGGAGAAAGCTCAGGGACTTGATACGCGAAGGGTCGCGTAACGAACTTCGATGTTAAATAAGTAGGTCGAATTGCAAGTTAGTTGGCGATATTAAGTGTATGTTTTAGCAGCCAAACATGGAGGAGCAGAACAAATAGGAAGACTGGTGGTTCTGAATTTTCTCGGCGTCCAAGATGGCTCTATCCATCGATAAGAAAAGTAACAAACATTAGTAGGACATTCAATTCAAATCAGAAATCGATCGATCTCATTAAATGTACAAGACCAAGACTGTTTTCAAAATTGATTAAATTAAGTTTTAAAAATTAAAGTAATAAAAAAATTAGTATTGTAAAAAAAATAGGTGATGGCCATCAAAGAATAGTAAATAATGTCAGTCAAGTTTTCAGTTTAAAATAATTAAATTGCACGTGACCTTTATGTCACTACATATATTGAAAAGATAATTGTCTTATTTGAATGAATTGTTCATAAGTTGTAATAATCCCAAACCCACGTAAATGTATTCAAGTATTTCTCCAGTCGTGATCTCGTATGAGTGGCATTTCCCCCACTAGTATAGAAGGTTAAAATTACCCTGAGATTGACAGTATTAGCATAAGCGCCCGAATATATATATATGTATATATATTAATATATTTATCAACTTTTTATATATATATATTAAGTTGATAAATGATATCCAATTGAGCTAGCCACCCATCGATATCATTAAAATATTAGGTAGTAGCGAAAAGTTTAATAAATATCAAATATTAGTTAAAAGAAATAGATTCGTTCGGGGTGTGGTTGATTTCAATACATACACTACAAAAATAATAAACAATATAATAACAAATGTTCATTATTTAACAAAAATATATGATTTCCCGCTCCAAAATGGTTGGCTGAATCCGCCCCTGTCCGGATACGTAAGAAAATGTCTCTAGTTCTGCTTTTCGTGGAAGTGATTTGGATAGCCGATAGCCGGATAGTCAAGGTCGCTAAGGCTGAAGGAGTTGTAGCTGCCACTTGCCTGGAGAATCGCCGGTTCGAATCCCGCCCGGGGGTTGGACCTTTGCATATGTCCATATACCGTCACCGTCCCAATGTTACAGTGAACGCTATACATGACCTTAGCAGTTGAAAAGTGACCTTAAAAATTCTTTAAAAAGCATATTGACTTGTTCACCTGTCCACCACTCGTACTTCATTCCTGCTAAGGCTGCAGCCATGACCCTCATGTTTCGAAATTTTATAATTCACAATGTTGTGTGCCGTCCTCCGTGGTCTTGCTTTAGTGAACGGAGAACCGACAAAAATATTTCTTGTTTCTCGTTCTCACTTTTTCTCCAAACCAGCTTTTGGTATTTGGGTATACGAGACGAGAAATGTTTGCCATCTGCTCGGATCTCACTTTCCGTTAACTTCTGGCTACACAATGTGTTAAAAGGAGTAATTTGCCTTATATAAAAACAATATTTATCCACTTTTTCGTTATCAGGGCCCGGCAATAAGTTTTTTCTATCGAATAATTTAAGTTTTCCGGTGCACGATTACAATTACGTCTCTTCTAGCGGACTAAGGGGAGAAAGTAAAAATTGGTGAAATACTGCCCTTTCTTGTGACGATGCTACAAGTAAAAATAGAAAATATTATTTACTGTATCATCGTAAGAGAATTAATATGCGAGTGGAGTGGTGTCTGTCAGATGATGGAATTACCATCATTTCTAACGGGTGTGCATTCACTTCAAACGGGTGTGCGTTCACTTCTAACGGATGTGCATTCACTTCTAACGGGTATGCATTCACCTCTAACGGGTATGCATTCACTTCTAACGGGTATACATTCACTTCTAACGGGTATGCATTCACTTCTAACGGGTATGCATTCACTTCTAACGGGTATGCATTCACTTCTAACGGGTGTGCGTTCACTTCTAACGGGTGTGCGTTCACTTCTAACGGGTGTGCGTTCACTTCTAACGGGTGTGCATTCACTTCTAACGGGTATGCATTCACTTCTTACGGGTGTGCGTGCACTTCTAACTGGGGTGCGCATACACCCCAGTGCGTTCACATCTAACGAGTGTGCGGTCACTTCAAATGGGTGCGCATACACTTCAAACGGGTGTACGTTCACATCTAACGTGTGTGCGATCACTTCTAACCTACGCGCGTTCTCTTCTAACGAGTGTGCGATCACTTCCAACGTGTGTGCGTTCTCTTCTAACGGGTGTGCATTCAATTCTAGCGTGTGTGCGTTCACTTCTAGCGTGTGTGCGTTCTCTTACAGCGTGTGTGCGTTCTCTTGTAACGTGTGTGCGTGTACTTCTAACGGGCGTGCGTTCTCTTCTAACGGGTGAGGGGCAGGGCGCAAGGTGCGGCTGTGGGCGGAGGAGGGCCAGCGCGGGCGCTGGGAGCAATACGGCCGCTGCGGATCCTGGCTCGGGCGCGGGGCAGAGGGTTGCATTGGCTGCGTCCGGTGCGGCCGGGGCGGAGAGGAGGGCGAGGGCGAGGGCTAGGGCGAGTGGGGCGGAGCAGAGCGGCCGTTAGCATGTAAATAGGAGCAGCGGGCGCCAGGGCTGCCCACCGCCCACGCCCATCGCCCGCAGCGCCCACGAGGTGCCGCTGGCGCGCAACTTGGCCATTGCCCTCTTCCCACAGCGAAGTTCTTTCAATTCAATTGTATAACTTCTGTGTTACGAAAACTCACGTCGTAGTTTTAATGCTTCACATCTCTGCTACAATGGGTGTTTTCTTCCACCTGTCGAGGTTACTGTAATGAGAAGTTCCTGCTAATTAGGGTTTACCTCTTACTCTTTCTCTTTCCAGTTCGATCGGCGACGAAAAGCAAAAGTCTGTCCTTTTGAATTCCTTTCTTGTTTGAAGACTACAGGCACAAGAACACTCAACGAGCAAAACTCAACATTTTCAATATTGAATACATATCGATTTCGCCGACGTTAACATCAGTGATCAATAATTATTATTATCCCGAACACAAAACATTACCAAATGACTAATGGCAAGAAGTAGAACAAAGAATAATCTAGAAATGAATTTGTTCCATTAACGAAGGCATTCGAAAGTTTCATGACAAAACGAACACACCTTTAAACAATCAATAGATCACAAAAGATGCAGTTGAATCATGAATATCTTCAGAAAACAAAGCTTAAATGTTTCGGGTTTTGTGTTTACGAGTGTTTCGTACACGTTTCAAAAAAGAGACTCGTTTACGTCGTTAAAAAATGTGAATTTTTGTTAATACATAAAAGTAAAAGGTTACAATCATTGCTCTTATTTCTACTTTCAGCAGAATTTGTAGTTTGTAGCATGTTCTACTGTACGATCTATTGTGAATATTCCATAAGCCACAATGCATTTAGAGCAGTTCCATCAGAGTCGACAGAAGTCATTATCTTTTGTTACTCGAAATGATTGCACATGGTCAACAACACGAAATACATTACAATACAAATGAGACAGTTATAAAAGGTCTTAATGGTGTAATCAAATAAAGGTCTGTCTAACAACGTCCTCAGTCATCTTAACTTCCACGCCCAGTGAATTCAGTTTGCTACCTCTCCCCACAACTCCATGACTGTCGCTAGGACGCATCTGTGTCTAGTATGGTATTATTTCCTCTTACTTGTACGTTTTCATCTTTACTACAAGTTCTGTCTTAGCTCATTGCGCACTTGGGGCTCGTATTAATTCGAACCCGACGCTGTTAGGTTGTCAGTGCTTGGCAGTCTTACATTTTCTCTTCTTCTCTTTCTCTTATGTATTCAATGCTTCTTTCTTCTTTTCCTTAACTTCTTATATTACTCTCTCGCTTTACTGTTTTCTTCAGTCTCATAAAGGGGAAGGGCAGACAAGTCTCTGACGGCAATAGTGAGCCTGCTTATCTAGGAGAGGATGAAATATGAAACTAATAAGAAATATTAAACTAATAGAATGGTGGTGTCAACAAAGCATTTAAGAGTAAGAAAGGAACTTCCATTGGTGTGATAAGGGTAACATTCACACGCGTAACATTAAGAGCTAGTCATATGTGAGTGAGAATATTTTAAACACTGATTAAGTACACGTATATTGAAATGGTGAGATGGTGGTAAATATGTAGATATACGAGTATATGGCCCAAATCGCAATCGTATATGTACGTATCGTGACCGTACGTGCCGTATCGTATACGTACGTATCGTATCGTAACCGAGTTGGAGAATGGTATTGGTTTTAATCAGCTGGCAACGTTTTCGGATGGTATCCAGAAGGATATGGATATGTTTTTAGTGAGAGAATTTAACAGTAGGGTTGGAAGACTTGCACAAGAAGACGTTGGAAGGTGTAAAGATGAAGTGATAAACGTAAATAGTTAAATGAGTCATAAAGTACAAGCCCAATATAGTTTTAAAAAACGGAATATGCTTCTTCAAAGAGAGATCCAAAAATTTTCTTCGTCTAGAGAGGAACTAGTAAAACCATAATATATTATGTGATTAGCAAACATGACAACAATATAAATGTGAAAGGTGTTCGATTCTGTATAGGAGACGAGCGCAATTCAGACCATTATTTGTTGAAATAAATATTGTATGATATCATATAATCCTTTTGCAAACAAAACATAACAATCGGAAATTCTTGGGGCATCCAGAACCACATAAAAATTACAAATTGTTTGCTTGAAGAATCCATCCTATACAAACTCAGACCTTCTTAAAATATTGTTAGATCTGAATCGTACATCTACTCAGACATTCTAAAATAGAATTGTAAATGTCGTACATCAAGCAGCTTATCAGGCCCTTGGTGCAGTGATGGCAACAATTAATCGAAAACTATTATCGATTAATTCCTAATTTTTTGTTCCAATTAATCGATTACAATTAAATTGAAACAAAAATAATCTAATCATTTTCTTGAAACATGAAACTTCATAAATGATTAATTTTGTCGATAATGTCGTATTGTTATTATAACAATAATGTCGTATTGTTAGAATTATTAGACCCCTTTAACGATTATATACAGTAAGTCATTTCGATTTGAAGGTTTGTTAATGTATGATGTATGCAATGTTTTGAATTAGGTGCCAAACAATTTCACAGGCCCCGCCACTATCATTTTATTTCCACTCGTAGTACAGTTTAGCACGCAGACTCAAGAATCACTCTATAATAAAGAATCTGAGTAAAGTGGGAACAAAGTTGGGCCTACACGTCAGAAATCGCCTTCAAAATTCCGTACGAGGAGTCCAATTGAGGAATCGGAACCGTACACGAACTAAATAATGTGCGTATTAGGTTTTTTATTCCTGAGGATAGTCAGTTGTAGAGAAAGAATGATCTGTCTCTAAGTTGTGAAAATTGTCTCCATTAAGGGCATGCAAACTTTTAAGGATACTGAATCAGTGAATGCGGTTGCGGAGACCTGTTGAAAATGATTGTAAATACGCTTCTTTTGTGAATATTTGAAAGAATGGCTCCAGGATACAATGCACATAACTGTTCGATAGATTTTACGTATGTCATGCACACACAATTTCTGTTCGAGAGTGAACTTCGAGAGAGCCATCACAAACCGACAATTCAACAAGACTGTAAAGCAGTGGTGTCAAGGTCTTCTACTGACAGCAGTGGCACGCGTCGTGGCTCCGTACATGCCACGATCTACTCTGCGCAACTGGCGTCGGGAAAGGAAACTATTAGTAACCCCACCGTTTGACAGTAGGGATGGCGTTGTCTCTGGCGGCGGGGTAATGAAGTGTGTGGAGGGGCGATTTCGTCGTGGCACTCGGGCCATTGACTCCCGCTCGTGGCATCGACCTTGACAACGCTGCTACAAACCATGCCTTTTGCAGGGCGAGACCTTGAAACACCGCGTTTCCAGGGGAGTTCGGCGCAGCGTTCTCCGGCGAGCAAGGAGCCCGTCGGCCGAGCAGAATTTTTCACGATCGCGGCACACTAATAAAATAGTCTCACAGTATGACTAATACGAGGGTTGTACCAAGAGTAAGGTTCCCAATGAGCTACAGCCTCGAGGCAAGGTGCTAGGCTAAATCCGACAGCAGCGCCGTGCGCAGTGGTTGCCCCACTCTGGAGTTCGCCCATCCTCGATTCGCTACGTTGCTCAGTGTTCGCGTGGCAGCCGTCAGAGACGGAAGTGTCGATCGCCGCTCCCGCCAAGTGCGAGGTTCGAGCAGTAATTGATGAGATGGAGATGTCACTAAATGAAGTCGCCGACTGCATCACCCGATATAGTTATGCTCCTCCGGCGCACTGGACAGTTGAAGGGGGTTACTAGGCACATGTTTTCTTGATATGTATGATGGTCAATGGATTTCACGAAGTATGTATTGTATGAGAATAAACTCCTGTTCTTATTAAATGTTATTACGATATATATCCTTCATTAATTGCAAATAAAAGTAATCCGGTTTCTCCACGCAAGGAAATTACCGCAATCCAGAATCGCCGGAGAGGACGACTGACGGAGGGAGTAGTGCTTCTTCACGACGATGCTCGAACCGACGTCGCTCGGCCAACACAGGAGCTTCTGAAGAAATTCGGGTGGACCGTTATGCCCCATCCCCTGTACAGGCCGGACTTAGCCCCCAGCGATTATCACCTCGTCTCTAAGCTAAAGGAACACTTAGGTGGCAAACCCTTTAAGAGCGACGGTGAAGTCCGAGTAGAGGTCACACGCTTCCTCGATTGGTGGGAGACTCTTCGACTTATGAATACAAAAGCTGAAGCACCATCTTCAAAAGTGTGTCGAAAAAATTGGAGACTATGTTGAAAAATAGACAACAATGTAAGCTTTTCAACGATGTATAAATTAATAACAATAAATAATGTTTTCTATTTGTAAAAAATATGGGAACCTTACTTTTGGTACAACCCTCGTACATAAACTTAACCTAATACATAATCTCCTGTCTTTATTTTAAGCAAAAAATGTATTCACCAAATTGTCGGCGGAGCTAGTCTTTCAGAGTGCCTTTTTCGGGACCTGGTAAAATGTGTCAAGTCAATGAAGATAGCATGATGAAGTTCCATGCGCATGGCGATTTTATTCTGTGTTACCAACGTAAACGGTCAACAAACAAAACGTGAATTAGAAATGTTGAATAAAATATAATTAAAGTGGTAGCTCTTCTTTATTTGTATTATACCGTAATCATGATTTTTTTAATTTTTTCATTTTTTTAGTCAAAGGGTGCCTTCAAACCGCATTTGACTTTTCAGTCCTTTCGAACTCACTTCTTAGTGCTGGTGAAACAGTGAATTTCCAAGTTCGCACAAATCTTCCACGACGCAGCCAGTTTGCTCCAATGTTCTGCAGAAAGCAGCAAAGAGTACAGAGGGAGAGCAAGTGAAGATGGTTCGCTTTGTATTATCTTTTGACCAGACTCCAGTTGTTAATGCATTAGTGGCTACCAGTGATTTGTTTTTTTTTATTTGGAAGATTTGGATTGCTTTATTTCCCTGTATTATATTGATATCTGTAGATATTTCAGTTGACAGTCTGTAATATCGCGAGGCGTCGTGTGTCCTCACGTGCCGTGACACGCAGCTGTCTCGTAAGCAATCTCCGGTGAATCACGTCCTGACTTTATTTTTTTACGTCAAAAATAGTTAAAAAGTATGTGTGGCGTGCTACGGGGAGAAGTGAATTCGGTGCACGTTTTCATATTTCTGTGATCTCTACCCTAAGCCATATTCTAGTTGAATTTTGAATGTAGAAGGAAATGAGCTTCTTTTCAAGGATTGTTAACAAAATTGCACTCCAATGTAATAAAATCTATTTTCAAGGGTAAATCAGCTATAGATTTGGGCTCTTATTCCCCATCGTGTCCTTCGTGAATGAATACGATTTTGGGGGGGGTTAGGTCGCATCAACTACTAGGTCTTTAGCGACCACTATTGGATGTAACGTTATGGTATGAGGATGAAAAACTTGATGATAGGGGGTGAAATCATGAACCGCGACCCCACGGTCCAAGATCGCTATGGCACTACTGCTTTAGCGATCTCGGCTACGGGGCCGACGAATAAGAATTCTTGCCGAGACATGGAGAACGATAATTTGAATAACTGTATTTCCCACTGGATTCTACAAGACGTGCACAGATAGTGAAGTTACGTTGTTACATGACTGTGATATACATAACTCAAGACATGGGAGAAACATTGCTCAGGGGAACGCATACACTAAATCTGTGTGTTGTCATTTCTCCTAAATTACATCCCGGTTCAACCGCGATATCAACTTTAATTGTAAAGACTCCAGGAAAAAGTAAGGTATAGGTGATTTTACCAAGATCGCGAATGATTCATTGAAGTGGAAACACTGTGGAAAGCACCTAAACGACAGGGGTGCTGTGTAGCTATGACTTTATTTAAAATATATTTGAATAAATCTCTAAGAAGAAGGAGAAATAAATACATTAATAGTGGCATTAATACTGGTGATTATATGTTATACTCTCCACACTTTGCAGACAATCAGGTTGTGTTTGTTGAATAGGAAGAAACGGAAGGAAATAAATGCTGCGGAAATTATATGAAGAGTACTAGAAATGGATATTAGAAATAAACTTTAGCAAGACAGAGTATATGGTTGTAGATGGAGGTGCTAAAAGTCTTAAACTGGATGATGGTTTGAAAGACAAACTCGGTCAAGAAGTCACATGGTTACAGAAATTCGTACAGTACATTCGTACATGGTTGTAGAAATAAATGTAAATTGAGGCTGTATACAACTTATATACGTATTGTAAAGGACAGAGAGTATTGGGAAAGACAGAGTGTCTATAAGACAATTACATCCACTGAAGGGGAAAGATAAATTAAGTAAAGGGTTGTGAAGATGAAATTCTATAAGGCAGTCGTAGAGAATATTGCCCTTCATATATGTGATGTTCACAGCAATGGAAATGGCGCTAAGGTTGCTGACCGACTTTAATGGTGAAGTTACGTACAAAGTAACTAATTTGCAGAAAGTAATGCCAAATTTAATTATTCAAAGACTGCATTTTTGAAATTATTTAAGTTCTTTGAAGGTCCAATAAATTTTAGGCAGACACAATTATAACAAATTTTTACTAAACAATTTTTATCAACGTTTCGAAGGACATTGGCCTTCTTCTTTAGGGTCTAGTAAATAAATATAACAATTTCAGTTCAATATTTCTTTTGATCAAATATAGAGACTAAAACAATCATGATAATCATTGCAAATTTCATTTACAAAATATATTTAATACGACTTACGAGATAAACTGCATCAAATAATTTTTTAAATAAACGTTTACTTGAATAAGTTTTCGTAATATCATGTTTTTTCACTTATTTATTCTGAAAACAATTGATTATGTTTTGTCATATTTCTTATAATTTTTCAGAGCCACCAATTTTTTTGTAAATATTTTGAAAGCGATTTGCAGTTTCATATAATTTTTCCAGAGCCACCTATTTTTATGTAAATATTCTGAAAACGATTTGCAGTATACAATTGAATGCTGTTTCAACAGGTGAATTTATATATAGGTAAGTATAGTGTACTGTTTTCCTCGGGACGTAGTGGTGATTGATACTTAGGCATAATCTGAAAACTAACAATACGAACTCACAATAAACGTGCTGATGGTGACAACACACATCCATCCATTTCGAAGTAAAAAAAACTGCCCTCATTTCCCTCCTCATTCACCAATATTAATCATCTTTGAACAAAACTAATAGACTATTATTCTGATCTCTGTGAAGAGTTATAACATAAAATTAACCTGTTGAAACAGCATTCAATTGTATACTGCAAATCGTTTTCAAAATATTTACATAAAAATAGGTGTGGCATATGAGTGGCATCATGATACCACTTTCAATCACAAAGCCACAATAAAAAGAAAGGAAGAAATAGAACTGATTACTGTGGAGAAGAAAGTGTATTAATACAAAAATATTTCCTTGGGATATATTCCAGAAATGTTACTAATATAACGTATGGTTCTCATTTATTCTGAACACTTCTGTATTTGGGGAAATTATGTGGCACATACTGCAAAGAATATAGAAGAAGAGTGTAGAGAAGAAAAAAGTAAGGAGGCTTCCCAGTTAGCAGTCATAATAAATTTTCAGGATGACTCTTATGATTAAGATCCCCTCGGTGTTCCCATTCCAGGATCCGCTGATGTTACTTATTTGTAGGAATACGGCTTCCCCCTTGAAAATGGCTTGAAAAATATTTGACGTTTGTTATTCTTCGTAGGTGCAGAGTTGCAAGTTGTAAATTTATATTATTCCAACTAGGACAAGTGAGTGGTTATATTCCATGTGAAATAGTGCACATATATTAAGCTGATCTTGGCTTATTGAAATGTATTTTTCACTATTATTATCATTATTCCTATTTGTACTTTTACAGGTTTCTAAAGAACTATATACTATCTGTATCGCTAGAAATGCTTTAATAACTGATACATCCGAATTTAATTTTCAATAAACATTTATGAAATTAGATACACGTAGGTACATTTTTGTGCTTCAGATCTTCAACGACAACAACTGAAATTATAAACATAAATTATTCTAATTGCAGAACATTATGCAGCACTACATTAATTGGAAAATTCTGAACATGCAAGATCAAAAAGTACCAAAAGAATTCCGCAAGATTCCGACAGTTTTCATAAAGCCTACGTATGGGTTCAGCAGTATTCGTCGTCATTCTCCTGTCAGACGGCTTAATTCACTTAATTCACATATTATCAACAGCATTTCGAAATTATTTGTCTCAATTCGTGTAATTGTTTGTCCCTAGTGATAGTGGAATACAATCAATCTCTCGTGAAAACTATTTCTAACCTTTACAACGTGAAAATATATTCAATTACAAAATACAGACAGCTGATACTTCTACTCAGCTGAGCGGCGGAAGAATACGTTTTGGAGAGCAATTCCGTCTTCGGCTCATTTGTTATAGAAGATGTCAAAAAAATCGGTAACATGGCTGAACGCTCTGTACACTCGTATACGCACCATAATTCGGGGCTCGTTTTACAACCATCGCCATATTAAAATTCTGCAAACTAAAACAGGTCTATGATAGTTCGAAATTACATATTGAATGCATAAAAACAACGTTTAAAACATATTGTATTTCATTCGTTAAAAATCAGAAACGGTCTAAACGAACTCAACTCTAATTAAAAGCCAAAGACATAATTTCCAAAGCTTTTAAAAAGGAGAAAACACGAACACCTCTGTTTCACATCAGCTCGCATATACAAGTGAACCACAAAGCTGTATTAACAACAGGAATTATTAAACTAGTTAAAATTGTTCCTGCTGGAATGTTTGCGATATATGAAAAGATACCAAGGGGCTCATATTATATAAATGGTTCATATCACCACCTTTAACTGTATCTACATCTAATAAACGGGAAATACTATTTCTTTTTGAGAGTAAAAATTTGAGTGTTATGACTAGATCTCGGAATTTTACTCACAAAAAAGGTTTGATTTAAGCACCTAAAATAGGCAACAAAATTTACTATTTACTATTTATTTATTTATTTAGTCAAAAAACAGTAAAAACTGTATATGACGTGTGGGGAAAGAAATTTAATATTAAATTTAATTACGAAATTAGGCACTAAAAGGCATGAAAATCTACGTTTGAGGCACTAAAAAAAGTTACAGAATGACTAAGCTATGCAAAAATATAGGCATGAAAAAGTTATATTTCTGGTGTGTAGAAATTGTCTCAAAAGAATTAAATTAGGCAATTTTTATTATGCAGGAAAAAGTATTTTTACATTTATAAAAGAGACTACAAGCATATTTTCTTCAATTCATAATTAGTACTTAATCAATATTTTCTCCAAATTTTCTTCAATAAGGCGGTCTTGTCTATTAAAATAATTTTTAAGGCTGAAAATAAATTTTTTACTGACAGATTTATAGGAGCAAACAAATTTAGTTACATTTCTCATCCTCACGTCTCCTGGAACTTCTTCACTCGTCCCTTCTTTCCACCCCCCAAAAAACGTATACCGCACGACCCATTTAAACACTGAAAAGTATTTTGTGATATACGCCTGTCTGAGAAAAGGCTTTTGCCTGGCCTGTCTGTCGCTTTCCTCGCCTGGACTTCGCAGACGACGCGCTGCGGTGATAAGCCTCAACCTGCCAACAGCGCAGCTGCATCAGGAATGGGTGCAATTGCCCACGAAATGCGTGCTGATCGGAGACGAGCGTGAAATATCCTTATTATGTTAACTTGCAGGGCTTCTTTTGTTCGGTATTTTGAGTGAAAGATTTCGGTGAGTTGTTTGGCCACACAATATTTGCATTTCGGAAAAGTTTTTGCGTTTCCGTAAAACAAATTTCAAAATTTAGCATTTAAAATATTATCGTTCTTGAAATTCACTTGTTTTAGGCAAAAACATATTAAAATAGATATCAACTGCCTTTTTTAGAACATTTTAGGCATATTAGATGTTTTCAGTACATCTATTTTCTCATGATTCGTAAACATCTTCAATTACTTTTCACAACATCCTAAATAGGCATTTGCCCTAAAATCAGAGGTCTAGTTATGACTCATGATTTTAGGTATTAAACTGTTTAATTTCCAAGTAAATAACGTTTATAGCAATGTATAATTGAAAGAGGATTTATTAATAAGGGATATTCAAAATAATGCTTACCACTATCCCGCGCGTTTGATAGTACTGACCTGAAGTTCTCCCAATTTATTAATGTATATTATTCGCTCAGCTTAATAAAATTATTGTTCGCTTAATAATTATTATTACATTTCTTCTCAAAATGCAGAAACAAATACATATTTTATACATACATTTGAATATTTGCGAAATGAAATATATATTTTTTTAATTTGTCCCAAGATTGGGGGGATCTAACAATAAGTATAGAAAAAAAGTAATGAGTTAGAAATATTGGCCTGAGCACATCCTCCCATGTATCCGAAAAATAAACTAAAATTGTAAGGGTCAATAATTTTAATATAAATTACTTTAAACAATCCATTAAAATTTCTGGTTATAAAACTAAATAAAAATTAATTTGAGCTTAAAACTTGGGTACCTTAGTCAAGAAGTAAAGTTAATTTTAATTATTGTACATCTTATAAATATTGCTGCGATTTTAATAATAATAATAATAATAATAATAATAATAATAATAATGACTAATTCTGGTGAGGCTCAGGCCGTATGGTCTGCTCTTCCGCCTAACCACTTAATTACTTACATTTGCATAATTACAATTGAGGCGTTCGGGCGGAAACAATGGTAACTGAGATTTCACGTTACTTATGGAAATGCAATGATCGTATTAGCAAACGGGAATGTGCTGCACACAATTAATGAAACAAAGTATGAGTGTATTTTCAATGTCAATTTTCTGATTTGAATTTTATATGTTCGTTATTTTCCTTTTGTGTGAATTAAGCCCAGAGGTGATGGTAACTATTTCATAAAACTAAAGATGAAAAATGTCCGTTATACCACACATTCACACTAGTTTCCTTAGTGTTATATTTCACACAAAAATATGTCACAAAATGCTTCAGGTAGAAACAGTTCCTACGTGCTCCGTGTTCCCCGCGCGTCTGTCACATCTCGCGTTGATTTTTCAGCAAACCTCGTTGAAAATTCGGCACACGTCATGAAGACGTCCCCGCCGGCGGCTGACGCGCAATCCGATAGCGCGGAACCCGGTCCGCGGAGCGTGGCCACCCCTGACGCCCCCGCGCGTGTCCCCCAGGTGTCCCCCGCACGTCCCCGTGTGTGCCCGACACGGGCGCCGACGCCATCGTGTTTCACTCCGACCCGAAAAATTAACGTCAAAGTGCTCCGATACAAATCCCAGCGCTCATATCTCTTTGGCGGCGCGCCCTCCCGCCCGGATTGAAGTCGGTGGAGTTTTCAATCCGGCGCGGGGAGGAGGATGAGGAAGAGGGGAGGGGGAATGAGGGGGAGGAGAGGGAGAGGCTGGAGATACGTGAGGGAGGATGGAAGGGAGGGGAGGGGTGGAGAGGGAGGGGTGAGGGGAGGGTGGGAGAAGGGTGGGATGAAGAGGGGAGGGAGGGGGGAGTAAGGGGAAGGGAGGGAGGGGGAGTATGGGGAGGGGTGAGGAGGGGAGGGAGGGGGAGGAGGTATCGACCGCGGCACAATAACGAAGAGCAATAATCCGCCAGGTGGCTCTGCGCCGTCGTTGACGCGCCCCCAGACGCCGCAGCCAGCGGCGCGTCGTCCTGGAGTGGGGCGTCGCCCTGGAGTGGGGCGCGTTTGAAGTGGTGCGAAGGCATTCGCGCCGTCTCCTCTCACTTCATTTCTACCCCGCGGTCTATATACACGGCCGGTGGATCTTTTAAAACGAAAACAGCAAAGTCAAGGTCGCGCTTCTGAGGGTTCGTGTCCGACAGACGAAATTTCGAGACGGAGAAGAGCATGTAGAAGTAGCTTACCATTTATTTTGAATTATGTTTGTTGTGTAGGTATGTATCACTAGCTGAATGTTGCGTCACTGACGCTTTAGGCAGATGAGAAAGAGTGAGATCGTCTGTCTTGTCAATGGTGCCTTTTAATCGTGTTTCGGGTATGAGCTATTATTAAGAGTAATATCATGCACAATTTTTTCTCACAAATTCCTAGTTTCTGACATTAATTTTGCAAATGAGTCATAGAAATTGATTCTGTTATTCTCACATACAAAAATATCTAAGAAAAAGGAATAGAAAATAATTCAGGAAATATATTTTAAAGTTATAATAAATTAATTTCATTATTAAACAAGTTAAAGAACTTAAATTATAATTAACACAGATGTTTTTGCAAATGGTAAGGTTACGATGTCATGTCCTAAAAACCAAATCTTTGTTTATCGTTTGAAAATATTCGAAGATTTATTATTTTTCAATGTTTATAATTCATTGACAGAAGTACTTAGGAAATTAACGTGTCCTCACAAAATGTAGGTTTAAATATTGTAAATTTCATGAATCATGATCTAAGGATTCATATTTTTTCGGAAAGTCAGTAATTCACCGCGTTTCACAACTGTAGGTGCCTTGAAGGACCCAAAAATGTTTTTTCTAGCTTCTTTTTTAAAATGTACTAAAAGGATCTGTCTAAAAACAACCGCAATTCATTTGCCTCAATAAGAGAAATTAAGTGAGCTATTAACCACATCTGTAGATATCGTAAGTCGCTCAAAGTATGTTCTAGTTGCCTGAAAAACAAAAAACACCTGTTTTTTGAGAAATGTTTTAGTATATTCTGAGGAATACCCCGCCCAGCTATCGATCAATACGCCTGTCGGGATATTCGCAGATATCATACTCTTTCGAGCTTTGTTTAACTCATGCAGTGGGATCTTTTGTGTGTCAGGAATCCAAACAAGGCACACACATGAGGAAAAAAATCCAATTAAACTGAGTTTATTGATGAACCCTTTTAAAAATATACAGTAATCACTCTGTGAAATAACATGTAAAATACACACACTCAACAATACCTTGCTTTGTTGCACTTAATAATCCATGCTTGCCACTCACGGGGCCCTATCCTGGGAATTCCCGTTAACTAATTATTTACACCTTGTAAGATCTCGTGCTCAAAGCCACCCAGTAACGCCGGGTTCGGACGTACGGCACTAACTTGCTTCAATAATGCAATGGCCTCGACCAACTGGGTCACATTTACACCAAATTTATACTTGAAAAATCACAACAATTTACATCAATTGCTTTCGGCAGTTACAGAATGAGGCAGTCGTCCTAACGATTCTCTAGCTCCCTATCGCATAATGTTCCCCCCTTCCTTCAACGTTCTCTCTTAGTTCTCCCCGTCGCGGGGCGTTGACCTATTTTTGCTTCATTCGCCACTTCCCGTTGTCTTTCCCCGGACTCGCCAGCACTTCGGCCTTGGCGACGGTGACAAGCGGCCTGCGTTCGGTTGCGCTGGCCACGTCGCGCGGCACCGGGTACGCTTAGTGACGGCGTCGTATGCCGAAAGTTCGCCAGCTGCTCGCTGCCTCTAGCGTCGTTTCCGGGCTTCTTTCTTCAACTACGTCTGATCCGGAACCATCACGACCATGTCCTCTTCCGTCTTCCCTCGCCGCGGTGTCCAGGACCCCCGCGAACGCGTCTTCTTCGGTCTTCATTCCCCTACTCCGCAATCACCCGCGTGCGACAGTCCGTGCACGATGCAACTGATTAATGATGTTGCGTGTTAGACTCAGTTCGGGTGTGTATGACGCACCACTCAATTTAACTATTCAGCGCCGGTCAGCGATTCACCGTCCTTTCACAAGAAATTAAACGTTTTTTTTACCAATGCGGCACTTTCTTACTTCCTCGAACAACTTTTACTCTCACCAACTTTCGCACCTCGTGCCTAACTAATGCGTCTTTGACACTAAATACTCCTATCTAATAAGTCGCCTATCTCGATACTGCTATGTCACTCGGACGGTATTCGGGAACAGAAGAGACTGATCTTTTGCGGTCCGGCATTTTTATGCGAGCTTTCGCCCCTCCCCTCGGAGGGGTTGACGACGCGTCATCTCCCTCTCCTATGAACGCCTGCGTCACAGCTCGCCGCGCTCTCTCCACGGCCACCGCGCGCATTAGTTTCTCACGGCGCGCCCCTTTCAACTCGCGCCGCGCTCGCTCTCCACGTCAGCTACTGATGATACGATGCATGAGGGTGTGTGGCAAATGTGGACATCCGCATTTCTTCACAATATGGATCCGTAAACGCAATCATCAGTTCCCCACCAAGAGACCCAGTCGTGTCGAATGGCACAATCCTCATTTGGGTGCGAAGGGGTCTCATCCTGACGGATGGACGCTTTGATTGAATAATTAATGATAATGTGCTAAAGTCATTAGTCCCGTAAGTCTAGTGCATGTTTTGTGCTTGGGAGGTAACGGTTATCTTCCCCCGCTGGATGGCGAGATCCGGCGCTGACCTACCGTTGATTAGCGGGGGTTTCCTCAACCAGGTATCTCCCACCAGCGGGCACCGCCCCAGCCGGGACAATCTCTAAGCCCCCGACCGGTCTCCACGGCATGTGTGATAGTGTTATTGCATGTAAATGTGTGTATATGAGGAGTGAGAATAGGATAACGAAGAGGAGGGAAAAGAGTACGCGGTCCGTAGCCCGTTTGTTAGGGTACTGCTCCGGCATTCGCCGAGTGTTGATCGGAGAAACCACGGAAAACTACCGGTAAGAGCAGTCGAACGCTAGAATTCTTCCCCGGGCAGCGACTGAATTTGACCTAGGTGACAAACTAGTGTCGAAAATCGTGCCACCGTGGGGACTCGAAACTGGGACTTCCCAGTGGGACTGCAGTGACATCAGTTGATGCCCTGAGCCACCTCTCCCGGACTGACGCAGGTTACTTGAATACTATGTAAGGATTACGTCATTTTTTTATCCTAGAATGTTATTAGCTCGATTGGTGTTGTCAGCTGTTTTAGAGCACTTCCCCACGTTCGTAGGTGGTTAACCGAATTGCTCAGTAATAACGGGAGTTGATTAGGCATCGCGGATATTAACCTTCATTTTATACATAAAATTGCGTTGAAAGTGGTATTGAAATAACATTCTTTAATAATAGTGGATAATCGCAGCTAGTAATTGAATAGCATTAAGTAGCTTCTATCGTTGCAGAAAAGCGACGAATGCCAGCGCCGTTGGCTGGGAGGGCGAGAGTTGGCGAGGGACCCTGGTAGGGGGTCCCAAATACAAAAAGCTCATTTGTTAATTTAGGCAACAGGTGTTTGTAAAATAGTCTTCCTCTTATATTACGTGGAGTGATCTTCAAATGACCCTCAACATGTGAACTGGTTTTGCTGCCATTGTTTTCGTAATATTTCGGAACGATTTTTCTGCACGACACCATACCACGCAGGTGACACGCTACTTCCCGGACGTTGTCACGATACACTTTAGTACATGTCACTTTGATATTGCAATCAAAGCAAGATCACACACTGGGGAAAGCAGGAACTACGGAAAGCATCACGCACTGGGGCAAAGAATTAAAACCAACGACCAACCCCAAATGGCCCTATTCAGTTCGCAGAATGACGTGATCAAAATCAAATTTTAGTAAAATACTAAAATATGTCATACTAAAATACGTCGTTCTGCAATAATCATTCAATAAAAACACCCGTTCAGTAGCATTTAGAGAAAAACATTATAGGGTACAAAACAGATCCTTTTCATGTCTGTCTCTAGATCTAAACTAGAAGTAACGGCGCACAGAAATGTCCTATTTATTTCCAATTTAAAATCAGAATAGGTTTAATAAAGATAGCTTCCTAAAATTCATAAATAACATCATTAAAACCATTATATGAAAAATCTATCAAATTTGTTTAGATTTTTCTTATGTGATTATTCACCAAAACTAACATGAAAGAGAATTATGACATGTGAGAAATGGCATAAACACAGACACTATCTAAAAGTAGAAAATAATTTTCAGGTTATATGACACGATCTCTTTAGATATATGGACATTTTCATTTATTAAGAACTAGAAAATTGTCTTTTATTCAAGAGATGTCAATGAGAGTAATAGAGTAATGACAATAATAAACTGGAAAACATGAAAATGGGTCATTAGACAGAGTAGAACAGGCGGAGATCTTTCAAAGCACAAGAGTAAAAACCTCTTTCTAAAACTTTCAGGTATTCGTAACTTTTAACCAGCAGCATTTTTCTTAAAATATCGGCCAGTGAGAGAAAGAAAAGTTGGACGTTGCTGGAAATGATGAGTTAATGAAGAAATACAAACAGCGAAGTGGAGAAAACCAGAAAGCTAAAAATTGTCTTGCGTCGTAAAGAGGGCGTCTCTGAAAAGAAAGTCGCCAAGAAGGCACATTATAATTCCACGTTGAAGGTTAATTAATCCTCCTTTTTGAAGAATACCTCAGAGACATTCGGTCTGATCAAAGCCAAGACATCTGTCTTAAGTTAAAAAAAAAAAACTTTGCGTCGCAAGTGAAACGCCTCGTGGAGAGCCCGGCAGACGGCCCCGAGGTCGCTTCCACTCGTTCTCAGCGTCCAGGCAAGGCACACGGTGGCCGCTCCGCACCACGTCGAACATTTGCGGGAGTCGCTCGCCGTTTGCGCTCCGCGACCGTGACTGCGCTTCTGCGCGTGCAGCCATCTGCGCAAAACTGCGCTCAGAGCGCGGCGCAGCTGTCTGCTAGGCGGTGCGGGCGGGCGGCTGCGACAGCGCCCACCCGCCCACCCGCCCTCAGCCCTCAGCCCGCCCGCTCGCCTCGCGAGAACTGACGGCTGCAAAGACCAACTTCCGCGCCCGCATTAAAGGGATGAAGAACTTTACGAGTTGCTCCGAGAAGTCCGTAAATCCACAGTCGCCGCAATCCGCAGAGGCGAATAAGAGCGAGCTGTTTCGCGTTGCGCATGCGCGCCAAGACGTGTTTAGAGGAGGCTGCGGCGGGCGGCCTTTCCTCGGCGCCAATGGGAATTGCCAAGCAATGGTTGCGCGTTTCTGGCACCTCATAAAAGATGCAAGCAGATTCCACACGAGACGTTATAAGGGCTGCTCGTTCTTCAAGGGGTGCGCTCGCGCAATTTTGTTTGGTTCTCCGAAGACGCACGAAGAACGCATGTCAGCGACATGACTCTTTCTCCTGATGAACGTCTATTGCATGAACTTCTCGCTGTATGAACCTCTCTCTTTCAAATTTTCGGTCTTGAACGCGAGCATACAAGTACATAACTTATTATATAGTATTTAAATTAAAATTTACAATGATTTTCTTACCGAAAATTAAATTCAATGAAAATTTCATTTTTTCACTTAAGAATAGACCCAAGTTACAAGAATAATGTCTTCAATTCAATGGTGACAAAATCAGTTCCGAAGAAATTTTTGGGAGAGCGGAAATCTTTATTTTTTTTAACATGGCAAACGCTGTCCGGAAAAGCGCAATTACGGATAGAGAGCTTAGGACCAGTTCACGGCGGTTTATGTCCCTCAGAAATACATGAATCCTTTCCCTTCGCACTCTGGAGCCCAGAGAGGATCACTAGTGATTGCTAGATGTGAGGGAGGTGGCAAAGAAGCCGCGTCCAGGCCGATTCGTAGGCTTCCACGGCCGCAGACATTGTATTCTTGGCTGCCCGGGATGAGCCACGTCTCAGTTGATGGACCTGACGTTTCGACTATCTTATTGTGGCCTTTTTCAGAGCTATACTAACAGAGGGTCACAAGAAGATAGACGAAACGCAAGCACCATCGACTGAGACGCGGCTTATTCCGGACAGCCAAGAATACACGTCCAGACCGCCGCCGGGTACCGCCACCATCCCACCGCATGGCGAACGTTGCTTTTTATTTAAGACACGGTAGTGCTCAAAAAATTACCGTTCCAGACACCGCAGCCGGCCCTGGCCTACTGGAACATTCCGTGGAGACGTCAATCAAGTGATACGACTACCGACCTGATTGGAACCTCCTCAGAAAAATGTCTTGACTAAATTGCCAACAAGAGACGCGCGCGCCCCCTCCAGCTACACGATGTGCTATGACAATCGCGTTGTCGGTTTTGGTTTCCTGGGAAAATCTTATTCGTTTAATTTCGGCTCCTAGTGGTCAGTATTGATTGACAAGGTGAGTAGTTGCACCACCTCAATAGAAAGATTGTCAACGCATTAAAACAGTGAGGTCATGGTCTCCTACTGGTGGCAGAGGTACGCCTCGCGACACCGTGCCATGCCACGAGCTTCTCTGCGCCACTAGCGTCGGGAGAGGAAACTATTAGTAATTCCGCCGTTTTACAATGATGATGGCGTTGTCTCTTGCAGTGAGGTTATGAACTGAGTGGAGAGGCGATTTCGTAATGACACTCGTGCCAAGGACATCTCGTGGCATCGACCTTGACAACACTGCATTAAAACCTCGAGCAAGTTTTGAATAGAGGTCAGTACTGGCCCAGAATCTTTCTCGGACCAGATGCGTATAACGGTAAAGATGACAGGCATCGTTACGACTAACGCAGCGCTCGAAATCAGTCGGGTCCAGAGTGCTTGAAGCGCCGAAAGGGCTCGGCCAAACGCGATGTGAACGGACTGCGGTCCCAGCGCGTCGGCATGGGGTTGCCACGCCCAACACGGTCCCTCCCTTTAGCGCACAGGCTGAGGCGCGTCTTAGTTAGGGAAAGTAATGAACTACTACCTGAACACGAGCTGTTGCTTCGCACAAAAGTAAGGGCGGTAGGAACGTCACAATTGAAAGTTACAACTATATAATGTTTTTGTTTGTACTTGGCACGTCGGCCTGTGTTCGGGCCATGCCCTACCAGCAGCGTCCCGGCCTCGCGGCCATGGGTTTAAGGGGTACATGTGGTTAGCACAAAGACATATTCTTGTCTTTTCAACCTGGGGCTTATTCTTGTCTTTTCAACCTGGGAAGTGAATTTTCTCATCGTCTTACTGGGTCATTGCAAGGAAAATGCACACTATTATCTTTCGCGACCGAGAATCAAACCCAGGGTCGCGGCACGGAAAGTGAACACTATGACCAGAGTTGGGCAGTATCGAAAATACTTGTATTTAGAATACGTATTTTCGATACTTTTGTAATTTGTATTTTGTATCGAAAATACATATTTAAACATGTATTTTGTATTTGTATCGAAAATACTTTCTGATAGTATTTTGTATTTTCAAAATACAAAAATACTTTTTCTTAATCCGTCACAAACATTGATTGGGCCAGTAAATGGAGAGGGTCCCGCCACGTGGACGAGTGCGACCGGACCTCCGGTTCCTCCAATTACGTTTTTTTCCGACAGTTTTATCTCCTGTCGGTTCAACCGGTGATAACTGGAGAAGCGTTGTAATCACGGTGTAAGATATATTTCTTACACCGTGGCTGTAATCGCGAGCTCCGATTCAATTTCTGGGAGAGCAGGCTCCGCGTGCCAGAACGAGTGCAGCACATGTGTGTGCCTCGTGGCCCGGCCCTGTGGTGGTGCGCAGTTATTAAAAACTTGTGCTTGCGTTGTTTTTAAGAACTGATATTTCGTTATGGTATATTCAGGTAAAAATCTATTTTTTTCCTGGGCACCTTGTACTAAATGAAGCTTTATATATACATTTTAAGTTTATTTGAACTAAAACCCGTCAATTTTGTAGCGCCTAAAAGAGCCTATTTCAACATTAATGCCTACTTGTGCCTACAATGAGACTAATTTGCCTAATTTCTTTTGTCTATGGCTTCTTTTACCTTTTTTCTTTCGTGTCGGCATTACAGTCAAGGATCATATTTAAAGATCAGATTTTCGTGCAGTAAAACTTCCTAAAACTTGCAATAAAAACACCAAAACGTGCAAAAACATGCAATAAAAATACCATAATTTTGCAAAACAGTGATATGTAGCCTAAAAACTCCAGTTAATCCATTTATCAACTTATTTTATATTTGGATGCGATATATAGGGTGATTGAAATATGATTTTTTTTGTTTTTAATATAAGGTTTTATTATAATTTAAGGTTTAATATAAGGTTTTAATATAAGGTTGTATTGTTTAATCAAATCATATTTAACATTTTAAATATTATGCGCACAAATTAATTTAGCATACAAATACAACAAAGTAAATACAAAAAAATACAAATAAACGTTCAGAAATCAAAAATAATTAACTTGAAGAAATGTTCTTAATTGTTTTTATTCGAAGTTACAATTATGTTTGTACTTGGCGCGACAGCCCGCGTACGGCCTTCCAGCAGCGTTCCGGCCTCGCGACCATAGATTAAGGGGGTACGTGTGGTTAACACAAAGACATACCTCCACTGTATTATGGTATTCTCAACCTGAGAAGTGAGTTTTCTCAACGTCACACAGCAACATATACTCGGACATTGCAGGGAAAACGCACGCTATAAACTTGCTCGACCAGGAATTGAACCCGGGGTCGTGTCATGGAAAACGAGCACGCTGACTAATGAGCTAAGCCACCAGGCACAATTATGTGTATTTCCAAATTATTTTCTGAGAAAGTATTATATCTTCTATCAATGTATGTTTCAGACAGGGAAAGTTTCTTTGTACATTTGCATTTGTCTGTGTGCCGAGCCTCACCCTAGCGTACGTGTGCACGCGGCTAAAAGCGGTCAAAAACTGCGTTTATTCTCTCTTGATTTCTCAGGGCATAATCTGCTCCGAGAATTTCGATGAATTTGAAACGCAGTGCGCTTGCCACCAAGCTTCGCGCCCGAACATAAGGTCAAATGTGACTCGCGCATGCAGTCTCGTGTTCGTAAGTTCAGCGAAGACTGCAACGGATATATGATCGGATTGGGAAGATAGACCCCGAACATAGCGTTGGCTGAGCGGCCAACACCAAGGGCCGCGGACCTAGTTCGTGGTAACATCGCATATTCGTGCTGCAGTAGCTCACTGTCGAAAATTTTAATTAGACAATAGGCATCATGAAATGTACAGACGCTCAGTTCTCAGGGCAACAAAATGCGGAATTAATACATATTACACGGTTTCACAGACTACCCGAATGCAATACTGGGTTATGACATTAAAACATTTTAAAAAGATACATTAGAACAAGTTGATAATATAAAAATTATATTTTAAGCAATAAATTATGAATCATGCAAATTCGTCCAGTAAAATCCCAACATTTGCAATTTTCTGGCAGCATTACCTAAAACGTGCTGTATCGTGCAGTAACCTCCAAAACGTGCAATTTCGTGCAAAATAAAACTGGTATTAAAATAACGCCTGTTTCATGATTCAAATTTCTGTCAAGGTTTCATCCAATTTTAAGTTAGCAAACAAAAGATGCAATTGCACGGGAATCCGGTCTTTAATGATATTAATTGTAAGTTACTTTTAACAACCTAAATTGCATTCGTCCTCTTGTACCTTTTTATCCCCTTGTCTCATTTTGTCGCCTGTAAGAGAGCGAGAAATGAATATACCGGACAAGGATCTAGCGATAAGTCTCCACACCACTACTTCCTGACTTCGTGGAGAAGCTGCCTCCGTTTTTAAGATAAAGCGATTGAATTTCCCCGAAATCAAAGTGATCTTGACCGATAAGAAACATTTCTTTTCTCTTGAGAACTTCCAGAATGTATTAGTAATTTATTATAAGGCAAAATACAGTAGGAATAATTCTAACTATAAACAAACTTGTTCAGAAATAGTGTTATCGCAAAATGTTCAATACTGACTCTACGTAATATTGATTTATGCTCTTATCTTTGAGAAATATAATGAATGGTCAAAAAGTGAGTTTTCCTGTAAGTTTAGTTTTATTAGTGCATTGTTTCTTTGACCATTTTGACCATTTAACCATTTGACCATTGACCATTTAAAAAGCCTAACAGATGCTGAAAGAACCTATTTTAGGTACGTAAAATGCATATTTTAAAACCTAAAAATCCGCGGTATTCATCAGATATACATCTCATTTGTGATGTATGTTCATACTTTAAGTCTGAAAGGCATCTTGGTTAATTGTCTATAACCTGCAATATTTGTGCCAAATTATCACCTCCCAAGAACTCGAGGTGAGATCTTTAAACTCCAAGTATTCCTTCGATTCTTAGCATGGAAAAGATGCCTTTCAGACTTAAAATATGAACGTACATCATAAATGATAGGGGCCGTCCATAAATTACATAACGCAAATTTCGAGAATTTTCAATATCCCCTCCCCCTTGTAACGCACTTCCCTATCTCTATAAAAAGCAGCGTAACGCTGCCTCAGACCCCCCTCCCTCCCCCTTTGGCGTTACGTAATTTATGGATGACGCCATACGGATACCTGAAATGGGTTGAAAATTTCATTTGCAACATTTTTGTATAAAGAAAGTTGTATATTTTTAATAATAAAATTTTAAATGTGATGTGATCTTTTATTGAACGTGAATGATTGTTTACAAGAGAAAAAAAAGGATAGAAGATATTATGTGTAAAACACCGCTGGTTGTATTTTGTATTTTTCAAAAGTATTTTAAAATACTATTTTGTATTTTGTATCTAAAATACTTCTATGAAAGTATTTTCTATTTGGTATCTAAAATACTTTTGGCGAAGTATTTTGTATTTTGTATCTGAAATACATTTTTTCAAGTATTTTGCCCAACCCTGACTATGACCAATGAGCTAAACCGCCAAGGCATATACGAGTTGTATGTATATGTACTATACGGGAAATCGAAAACATCAAAAATATTATTTCTTGTCGTTCGGTACCTATTCTTTACGATTAATGAAATAGAGGTATACAAATTTTGTAACCAATTAATCAATATTTCCTTTGAACACAAAGATAAACATGCTTTTGGAAGTGTATATGAAATGTTTTATAATTACCGAGATCTGTACATGTATGTAATAGGTTGACGTTGTAGTTTGCTATATCAGGAAATCATGCCATTCACATTAACTTAAACACGTATATGTTTTTTGTACGAACAAATATGTCAGATGATAGTTCAATATCAAGTGTATATACTGAGGTAAAAGGCACGTAAAAGCACTTATTGATCTTAAACATAAAAACCCCACTACTTTCGCTTCACTAACTAGAGCAATCTCCTCACACTCCAGACGAAACGATGACTGTTTTGATAGATCGACAGTAATTCCTGACTCAAAACAAACTGCGACCGAATAACAGTAGTTGGTCTTGAAAATGGAATGAAGGCGTTCATTCCATTAATTTAATTGTCTACATTATAAAACTGGTTGGTAAGAGTAAGTGATAATATATATATAAACTTCGTTTCCTTCATTCATAATAATATCATAAAAAAATCACGAAATGTGTTCCAGTAGAAAGCTCAACCTTCTTTCTAAACGAAAACTAGGCGTTTTAAATACATGTAAAGAATAAACATCACAGCAGTACATAAATGTAATTGGGCACTTCATTACGAGGTGTATAATTAGGTTTAAGGATAGTTTTTAAGAAATAACAATAATTGCAAGATACGTTTTACTCATTTTCGTAAATTAAATCGCTCTTAGTTCTGCCGAGCGGGTCGGGTTGTGTAGAAGAAGAGAAACGGAGGTGAGTCAGTTGGGAATGTCATAACAGTATAAAATAATTTGGTTTCATGAATAACATACACCCATGATATCATAAGATTTTGGGTATTCTATTTAAAAATGAATATCATCAATGTATGAAGAAAGTGTTCTCTTCCAGGCACCTATAAGACATTTACTGTGCTCATAGAGAAGCTACCAGTAAGATATATGCGCATAATTTAAAGTCGAATTAACATAGTGATAAGATCGCCTCAAAGATTTTCCTGATTTTAAATCTGCTCTTGCTCACTGCATCTCCATTCAAAGCGAATAGCTCTGATAACCCAAGATCGAAAAGGTATACAATAATTGCTTTTCGACATCTCACAGTAATTACTTTGTGTGTCTTGTAATTTTCAAAACATTTTTTCGAAAAGTGTTTTTAAATATAACTTTTAAATAACAATATGAATGCTGTTAATAACATATTTTCTAAGTCAAGTTACAAAACGCATTATTATTCCTTTAAAGATGTTTTTAAGTACTTCAATAAATGAGAAAGTAATTCATAATAATCAAAATGTGAAATGGAATAATATTTTATATTTTTTGTAGTGATAGAGAACATTCAAATAAGAGTAGTGTTATCGTAAAAGGCGTTCTGAAGAGATTTTTCTTTTGTACTATTGTTAATTTTACTTCACATGGGTAATGTTGCAACAACGAACTAATAATGCTAATTTGTCCTAGTTTTATTAATAACCACGAATTAGTAAGTTACCTAAGATTTCGAAAATTACCTCGGGCACCTATTTTATTTACTATTTTTAACACGTTGTGCGCAAAACATGCTTAGCACACGCTTTCCAGAAATTTTATTCAAATTTATTATTCTCTTGAAAAACTACAAACCAAATCACTGAAGAACATGCATCATGAAAATGTCTTTAGATAACGTACGACACTTCCTTGCTGACAAATAAAGACACGCAAAAAAATTCTTTATTCAACAAGAACACGCTTCTCGTTCAGAAAAACACATCAATTGCATACTAATGTGAGATAAAACTTGTAGAAATTACAAGAAAAAAAGATTAGCAATTGAGAACTTAAAACTTTTGTTCATGTTCTAATGAATCATGTTTTTAATCTCGTATTTTGTTAATTAATACACACGCAGTTAATCTATCAGACGTAAAGAATACTGTGGTGCAATAAAGGTAGCGTATATTTTATCGACTGAATTTTGATACATTATATGTTATGACTTTTGTGCTGTTTTTTGCAGTGGTGTCACCGGGACGAATACAGTGCCTTGCAAGCGTCTAATCGCCGCTTTGAAAGGGGCGTCCGGTTTCCAGGGAGGCTATCGCTGGAAAATGCGTTCGCACTTTCGTTTTCAGCGGTGGACATCGGCGTGGCTGTTCCAGGAATCATTTTTCTAGCCGATGAGCACAAAGTATACCAAAGCTATTATTCCGCGTCACAGCGTCATGTTCTTCCGTTTGAACTGACGTGACGCCTCACTGATTACAAGATTCGTGAAAGATAATCAATAGCTAATGTCAGCCCATTCATCCATTTGCTTCCTGTACAATGATTTAACATCTAACAGACACGTCTTTCTCTCTCGTTTTCACATTCATGTCGTACAAAGTGGTCTGAAAGAAACTTTTGCTTAGGACCGTCAACTCTATCTCTTTAAGTACTATTTAATAAGGGTTATTTTATATTATACAAAGTGTGATTCAAACAGTATTTACGAGTTGTATTCAAGCAAAAACCGTGGAAAGAAATTGCAATTTAATTGTGTATTATTTCATCATAAATCGAGATTAGCCTACCGTGGTGGCATTAAAGAACTCTATATTGTCATTTGAGACATGTCATGCTAGCCAAGTACCATTATAATATTATGTTCAGTTAGAGAGAAATGAGACGTAAGTTGGTTGTCGCGTAGAATAACTACATGAAATATTTAGATTCAGAAATACTTGTATCATTAATATTTTTAATGAAAACGTTGATAATGTAATTTATTAAAAACATCACAACCCACAATAACTAGAGCGATATTAAGTCCGTATAAACTCCTAAAAATGGAATGTATACCTGTAGTGCAACTTTATCTACGGATTAGCATTCCTTCACTTTGTTTCTTTAGTGCTAGAATAATAGTGACATTAAAATGCCATTACTTTACTATGAACAATTACTTTTCAGGAATATCTTAAAACTATTAAATACTATTAATATCTGTTAATTATTAATAATCTAAAAACCTTCAAAATTACCAAGAATGTTTATACTTCAACCGCACTTTCGATTGGAATACTTCATTAATCCGTACTCAATTGTTAAAACATCAGAGAAAGATGGTCCTTTAACAAATCGCAAATATAGGAAAGTAATTTTTTCTCAGTGACCATTATTTGTTACAAAACATAAAAGGTTTTCACTGCAACTGTATAAAAGAGGAAAACGTTATTACAGAATCTACGCGCTTTTACGATATTCGTACATCTGCGCTAGTTCTTTCTGAATTTTTTATCACATTGATTGTGAACCACACAAAATCAAATCCCTCTCGAAGCGCGACTAGTAAATCCTGCAACACAAAGCACTTCCGCGACCGTTGACTGCAAGAGGAAAATGGCTCTTGCTTGCGAAAACATCGTCATAATGACGGGAGGAGAGGGGAGAGACCCACCTACGGCGCAGCGAGGGCCTGCACCGACGAGCTCTAACTAATCCAGGTTATATGTGTAGCATTAGCTCCATAAGTTCTGCGGACCAAGATTTTCTTAATTCAAGCACATAAAACGGGGTTTTACGTTCCATAAAAATTCTGACAGGGGGTAGTTAGAACGCTTTGGCCCCGCTCTGCCCAGGTCTGGCCCAGAAACGCCTGCGATAAATTTATTCCCTCCCCTTCCGAGCTTTGAACTAAGGGAGATTTGTTTCTCCACAGAATTACGCGGGACTGGGCCGTGTAAATTGTGAACGTCGTCTGTCAAATATTTTGTCGGTGGTAATGAGACTAAACGGGTCTATATATTGCGCGAAACTTCATAGTGGGAGTGAACTCAATGAACACACACGACTCGTATAAACCAATAGGTTTGTCCACACGATACTTTTTTACGTTCACAAATCATTCATTCATTTTAGTTTTATATAATACTAATCTTGCATTGCAGAAACTGGACGTGGACAATTTTATACTTTATCACAATATTGTGGCAGTAAAATATTCTCGTACTAATATACTACGTACTAATATACTACAATGCCTGCCTTAAACTGTACACATCTGACCATCTTAAGAGTACTTATCTGCTCTTGCGATTCACGTACTGCTAAAGTGCTTTTGCTGGTCATGAGCTTAGACTTTCCGGAAAGAAAGTGTTAGTAGTATTTTCAACGCGTGACACCTATGAAAAGATAAATTTTAGTGTGCAGTTAATTTCATTTTTCTGTCCTCTTATCCTGTCAACACTAATGAAGGCCACCTGTGTTTTGGGTGACAATAGTAATACATTTTTGGGCACTGATGGCGTTTCTTTCTATATCCAACTAGATAATAAAACATTTTATTAGCTCAAGGTTGCAATACTAAAATAAATACAGCGACAGAAAATGACATTTTAGGAATACATCCAAGTAGGATAGCACTGCAATAAATATTCTAAAAAAACATTAAAATATTGTCATTTTCATGTATTATCTTGCACAAACAAGAAACATGTTCAAATACATTCATTTAAATAAATCTGTGTAAAAAACTATTTTTTAAAATTATTTTGTGCTTCAATAATTAAAAAACCTATTGTAACTAATATATTTTAATGCGTAGAGGGTTTGAGACCGTAACAAGATAAGCCACAGTAAATACGCAAGTCTTCCTACATTAGTAAATGTTAATATCTCGATGTTGGTGAATTGGTATTATTGAATTGGTTGGTATTATTATACTAGCTATTAGTTCCTATTTATTCAGGGCTTTAGGCAGTGCGATAACTAGATGAGACACATTATGACAAAAATAAATAATTGTCACCATTCCCGTCACCTTGTTGGAAGCTATACGCTCGGAGAATATGTTCCGCAGTCATATAGAATCAACACCCAGGGGGTGCTGATAAACTCCAAATTGTGACCATGTTACCAAGTAACAATGCCTTTTAATAATTAAATTTGTTCAAAGAATTGGTCGGCCCGACCGGGATTCGAACCCGGGCCTTCTGGTTTACGCCCAGCTGCTCTGACCACTAAGCTACCGAGTCAACCAACCCTTTGAACAGTTTTCACGAGCACACTATCGCTCCTATATGTATATATAATTGTCACCATTCGCCTTCCTAACATCAACCAGTATATAATACAAGCATCACTAATAAAGATATTTTTTTCAATTTAGATTAGAACATTCTGTTGATAACGACTGAACCTGACCCTTATTAACTCATTTATTATTTATTAGTATCTTAGAATAGTCGAAAATATACTTATAGAAAAAAATATTTAATTACAAATGGATATTCACCAAGAAACATTCGGCGTTTAACGAAAGAGAAAAAAAGTATACCTCAAGAACAAATTCTTAAAGGAAAAATATTCACTGACAATCGAAAGAATATATTTGCAGCAATAATTTTAAATCTAATGAAGACATCGAATGCAACATGACATAGTAAGTACACTATTCGGTAGAATTCTGAAACATTCAGTAACAAGTAGAACTATTCTTCAAAGAAGTGTGCAAAACAAATGTACATCAAAAGTTAAGATGAAAATTTTACGAAATATAAGAAGTTAAAAATACCTTTATAAATCACATTAATTAATAAATTATTTGTTATATTAAAAAAGGGGAATTTGTTTATAATCACGACATTAATTTTAACGGGAAGAATCGATTCGTAATTAAATAAAACGAGAACTGATATCAAGATCAACGCAGAGACGCTCTCGCTCTGTGTAGCCTCGTGACTCGCCCTCATTCCCCACACGCCCGTGTCTCCGCCTCCGCGCCACTCCCCGCCTCGTCTCGCCCTTACTCCCGGTCCCCCACAGGCGGGACGCTTTGATTCGCAGCGCACGCGATTGACTGGAGGTTTTTTTTTGTCTCCTGATCCGCGACGGCGCACGACACAGGCTCTCGCTCCCTCTCACCTCGGCGCGCACCGCGCCGCTCCGCCCCCACCCCGCCCACCGAACGCAATTAACCGCATCTCGACGCCGCCGTCGCCGCCGCCCCCAACATTCACAAGCACCGGCGCTCGGCTGCTCCTCGCAGTTCGCGGAGCCTCGACCCCGCCCACGGCAACTCTTCCACCGGCTTCCTCGCTCCGCCAGGCCCACCCCATCCACTTCCGGCCCGGCGCGGCGGCATGCCTTCCTTGCGTGGCGGCAAACTCCGGGCCTCCTCCGGAGCAAGCGTTGGCGTCACAAGGCTCCGTCACCTGACGCCAGCGCGCTCTGCCCCCGCGAGATCCTCCAACCCCTCCCCCTTCCTTCCCTCCCCCCTCGCGCGAGTCCTCCTCGTCGCCCCGGCAACGCGCCCAGAAGAACTCTATTGTTCCCGGGCGCTTCAAAACTTGCGCGGCAGTTGTCACAATAAGGTCGCGGTTTCAATTTCGAACTTCGCTGCAAACGCTCCGTTTCCGCTCCTCCTCGCCCCGCCCCGCCCCCCAACCCGGCGCCACGCCCCCCACGCCGGTTTCTCGTGTAGCGTGTAACGCTATTGACAGCTCGGCGCGGCGCGATGCGACGATGTTTTTCGGCAATGGGTGGGCGTTGGGTTCGCTTTGCGGCGGTAAGTCGCGCGGTTGAAAAGCCCGTTCGCTAGATGCAGCATGTGAGACCTTGGGGCAGGCAGGGTACAGCCACTCGACGCGGTAAGTGGAACACACAGACTATTCGTGTAGAGAACAAAATAACACGCTCAACAGGGATTGAAGAACAAAATAGGAACAACTGTAACCAACTGCTTTCTCTGAATTTTACTGAACGCCATTAATATTTTAACCAACACTCCCAAATCACTTCGAAAAAGAACTTCAAGCACAGCACACGATGCACATCTCATAAAATCATGTAAAAATTACTCGTTTAAAAATAAGTATTTATGATACGAGTAGGAAAAGTGTCGTTTCATATTAAGAGTAGGAAGTGTTGCAATTCGAAGCTGGTAGGCCGACGAGGAAAGTAAAACCATTTTTATCATGTGTGGCATTCATTTTATTTTAATTCAAGAACACAATGCTACATTAAGTTCAGTATTAGCTGTTGTGAAACGAAAGTGTTTTGATTTCTTTTTTCTTTTTTTTCTTTTTCTTTCTTTTTTTTTATAATCACAGTTTTATCGTAACATTTCAGCATCGTCTTACTTTTAACAGGAGATGAAAAATAAATTTTCAGCACGCTGTGCAGGCTCTAAAAGGATCCGCTTTCTCTAGGGACTTTCTAAAATAGATATTTTATATTAAGCGCATTAATTGATTGCCCGATTGATTGCAGAATTTTTCGTCGAGACCGATAGCTAGAGGCAAAAAACTCAAGACTGAGCAAAAAAAACACTTTACCCTCTAAATATAAACAGTTTTTTACTTTCCCGTATACGTACGTATACACGAAGTGATATACGTAGTATAGGGAAAGTTATGTAATGCTGCGCGAAAAAATGGCCAATTTTCGGCGGAAAAAAATTAATTGCCGGGCCGTGAAAACGAATATGTGGATAAAACCACTTGCTAAATTAAGAAAAAATCCCCTAAGACGTGGTGTAGCCAGAAACCCTGTTTTCTAGGTCCTTGATACCGAAAACCTAATTGAAAGGAAAACGTCCGTCCGTCCATCCGTCCGTCCGTCCGTCCGTCCGTCCGTCCGTCCGTCCGTCCGTCCGTCCGTCCGTCCGTCCGTCCGTCCGTCCGCCAGTCCGTCCGCCAGTCCGTCTGTCCGTCCGTCCGTCTGTCCGTCTGTGAACACTGCTAGAGCCTAAACCATACGTACGATTTCTTCCAAAATGGATATTCCCCGGTCGATCTGATTTTAGTCGAAGCTTTGAGATTTTGAAAAAGATTCTTCAAAATTTCGGGGTACTTTATATGAAGCCCCCCGGGGATTTTCAAACTTTTCTCAAAAACGGCTCCAAATTTTTTCTTTAAATTTCTTCTATGAGTAGAGCAAAATACACTTTTTAACATGGCATAGGTCCGATTTTCACGTACAGCTCTGAATTTTCGAAAATTGTGGAAGTTTGACTTTTTTTCGGCGTCTTTCTCCAACTACAAAATTGAAGATACAGATTTTTTCTTCAAATAAAATTTGTTCTGCATTTTGAGTTCTTTAATAAAGGTCATGTAAATGTTTTTCACAATTTGGTAGTTTTCGTGCAATATTGCGTGCAATATGTGCAATTTTAAAAAATTACAAAAACAAAATTTTCTCAAAAACGGCTCCAAATCTTTGTAGGGATAGTGGTAAATGTACTCTATCAATGTCATAAAAGCCATTTTGGTCTATCGGTTGGTTTTTTAAAAAATTACAAAAATATAAATTTTTTTACTTGTCTCTCACGACGTTAATATTTACATTATCGGCGATTTTTTCACATTATTATATTTACGAGTATATATGCTTTAAATAATGTCAAGTAAAGTTTCTCGAAAACACTACCGTTGTCTGTGAAAAGTAGCTCAAATTTCGGCATTTTCAGAAATGCTCAAACGCCATTTTCTCGTATATGGCTGCAATTTTTTCTTGAAACTTTTGTAACGGATAGTGCTAATTACACTATTTAGTATAGCGTAAAGTTTATTTTGAGTTTTTTTTTCAAAAATTACATAATTATAATTTTTTTGAAAGATCTCTCACATCTTTAATATGCACATTACCAGCAATGTTCAAAGATTATTATATTTGTGAGTGTACGTGCTTCAAATAACTTCAAATAAAGTATTTTAAAAACTCAATCATTTTCTGTGAAAATGAGTTTCAAATTTCGCAGTTTTAGTAGTGCTAAAACGCCATCTTCTCTTGACCGTCACATCTTTTTTAAAAGAAAATTGCCATTTATGACTAGGGTTTATTGTTCTTTAATATTCTAAAATTAATGTTACCGTTCTACCAATAGGAAAAGCGAAAAATTAAGAAAATTACAAAAAAATGTACTTTTGGCGGTGATTGATGACAGCTGGCAAGAAAGAGTATGTGGCAATTCCGAATAGCTAGCGAAGACTCAAGGAAATAGAAAACTTGTACGGGAAAGTATGTGCCATTCTGTAGCACCACTAGTTCTACGATCGCATATTATAAATTGTGATTTGTTTAATTTCATCTGTTCATGAATTAAGCGTGTGTTGGACGAATCTCAACGAGCGAGCAGCTACTTTACAGATTCTCGCGCGAGGTTCTGAAATTATACAAATTTCAAAATGAGTACCAGCCACAGTGACACATTTCAGGAGTTGATTGAATCCGCCAATGCTACAGTAAGTAAATTGTTGCCGAAAATATCGAATAATATTTTTGAAAAAACTTACAGCATTTAAAAACTGGCGTTTTTCTAAGAGAGTTGCGAAGATATGTAAAAGGTTTTGTAAACATATTTCAAATTATTCTCTAATGTTTCTCAGAGTATTATATTCATATAAATAGTTTTTCAGTATTTTTTTATTCAAACGTGCCAATTTTATAACGCCCCGCAACTCCAGGCATATGTAGTTTCAATTTGTAGACCTCAACGACGAAGGTAGCCAAGTGTATTACGGCATGGCTTCCCATTGTCCGATGTTTGATTCCTAAAGATTTTTTTTCTTAATTTTTGCTTCTTAATAAGAGAAAGCGCGTTAAAAAAATATAGCACTATCATTAAAAACTATGAACTTTCGAAAATTACAAACTCCATTCTCCCACAATTCTATTGCAAAAGATGTTTTTCATCAAAAGAAACTATAACTTCAAGAAATAACAAATTTCAATATTCTTTTACTTATATTGCATAAAGAATACTACAAGAAAGATTGTGATACTGCAGACTCACTAGTTTATATCTGTTAGTTACAACTACAGCATTAGATATCAAAAAGTGTAATTATCGCTCAGTCTTAAAGTCATTTGAATCTAAACTCGTACACAACTTACGTAATAAATCCAACTTGTTTTTATTAAAAGAAATCGAGAGACAAATTATTTCTGTGCAATTCACATTCATTAAAGCAAAACCAAAATCTTAAAACATTCGCTCATTCTTTCTGGCATGAGAAAATGTGTTCGAAAAGCGAGCAACAGCACTGTTGAAACAGGGAGAAGTTCTGTCGTTCATAAAAAATTGAACTACTTCTAACGATAATCCAGGCAATCTTCCATCCGATTTATCTTCTTGAGAAAACCAGGTGTACTCTGCTGTGAACCCAGCAAACGAAGTAGCTGAATAATTTAGCAGCAGCGGCAGCGGCGGCGGCGGCGGCGGCGGCGGCGGCGGCGGCGGCGGCGGCTGACGAACGCCTCGCTGCCCACTCGTCTATGCTCGCCCCTCCACACTCGCCCCCCTCCACGCTCGCTCTCTCTCCCCCCCGGCGCTCGGCCAACGCTCGTACCCCGGGCACCGCCCCCACACACAGACGCACTCACGCGCGCAGACAGGAACCCTGTCTCACCCGACCCCGTGTATCCAGCGGGTTTCCCGGCGCTGGTCTTGGAGTACCGTCCCTCGGTCTATCTTCTTTAAAATCGTTCAAACATCTCCTTTTCGCTCTCCTCCGTTCTGTTCTCAACCGCCAATATCATCTTGTCAACTTGTCGCTACTACCCTGCTGTTTCCAACCTCTCCTACGTGTATCGTGCGTGTTATACGCCGAGCTTTGTCTTTCCCTTCGCGCAAGTGCGGGGAGGCGCTTGCCTGCTTCAGGCAAAAAGCCTCACTTCCTTTCAAACCCCACGAACACCGACTTCACTAGTCTCTTTCACTTGCGTTGACTACTGATACGTATGTATCTCCTCTGCAATTGTGTACCACTATTTCTTTTGACAATCTATTTCGAAGTATTTACTGCATGTCTTTAAACCACATTTCCAATTTTTTCTTCGCCACATTTAGTATATTCCTCCCTCTTTTATCTCTCCCGGTTAGCTTCTCTGGCGTCCTCGATATGTCTCGCTCCTTACATCACATTGTGTAACCACTCCCCGTTCCCGCCGCGCCTGTTCCCCTCCACGCCTCTCCCCACTCTCCGCCTTCCCCTCCCAGTCCCCGCATCGCATGTTCTCGTCCCGATCTCGCCCTTCCCACCTCGTCAGAGCTCTCCTCGTCCCGCTCCCCCTTCCAATTCTCCATCTTGCTTGCTCTTCTCCTTGCATCACCTCACTCCCACCGTCCCTGCCCGTTACCTCTCTCCGCCTGGCCTGCTCCCCTCCTCGTCCGGTCCCTCACATCGCCCCCTCGATCTCACTCGCCGCCTCGACCTCGCCCCTTCCCTTCCGCGCCATCCCTTGCCAGCTCACCGCCCCGCTTGTGCCCGTTCCTGCCTCTTTTGTTCCCGCCCCGAAATCATTCTGTCCCCGCTTCACCAGCCCCTTCCCCGCCCCCTCCTCTCCATCCCTTTCCAGCTCCCCGCCCCGCTTGTTGTGTCCCCGCTTCACCAGCTCCCCTCCTCGCGTCCCCGTTCCCCCTCCCGCCTCGCCCCCTCCTCGCCATCCCTTGCCAGCTCCCCGCCTCGCTTGTTCTCGTTCCTGCCCCTCTTGTTCCCACCTCGAAATCGTTCTGTCCCCTCTTCACCAGCCTCCCCGTGCCCACAGCCAACCGCTTGGCCGGCACGGTTGGCAGGAGGCGGCGTCGGGCGACGAGGGGCATATGATGATATCGAGGAGCGGTTGCGGCACCACCCGCGAATCAACGTCATTTCTGATACACGCGCCCGTCAGACGTGGAAATTACCCGTGACGCGCCAATTACCTCGCCCTAAATATAGGAATTCCCCATCGATCGACGAGTGGAGCGCTGCGCCGAATCTCGGTCGCTGCCCTAAGCCCTACGCCCTCCCCCAGGCCGCGCCCTCGTCCTCGCCCTCGCTCACCGCACCACTAAGGGCCGCGACACCAAACGCTCACAAACCTAACACGAGATGCTAGAAGGAAGCTACGACGTCCCATTTCACAACTGCAATCATCGATGTTGTACTAAATTAAGATCACAACATTACTGAATATGGGGATAAAACAATAAATGTATCATTGGTTTATTTGAAGGTTTGTATATTCAGCTCACCTATTACCCGTGGAATTCTCCCATCAAATCAGGTGCAATCGTGTGTCGCGGTTAGAGATATTTGAATATCCAACATACCTGAAAAGAAAAGTAAGTTAATGACATTTATATTTCCACTGAAATAAATTATTAATAACTTAAAAGAAATTCAATTTCTTAAGAGTTTTAACTACTATATACATGCAATAACATCAACTACATCTTATGTGCTCAATTACAACTTCATCATTAAGTTACCTCTAAAATTTGAAGGAACAATGACAATAAAATTAACTTTATCACCTAAATATTTCAGCTCATAAAATCAGCGCACACGCATTAATAAATATAAGCAGTTTTCAATATCTGATACATTTACAAATAAGAAGAAGAATAACAAGTAGCAATGGATTAAGAAGACGTTAATAAACCATTTTAACGCCAAGTGGGAAGCGGAAATTGCCCCTGTCGTGTGGGAAATGAAAATAAGATATATTGTTAAAAAGTATTTAAAAAATATAAAAGACATGACTATTTATTTCTCAAACAAATAATCTTGAAAAATTAAAAGTTCGCCCCTTTAAGTATTTTTACCGTCTGCTCATATTATTAGTGGCTGCTGAGGGGGCGAGCGCAAGCGCCAGAGGTCCTTCGCTGCAGCTGAGGTTCTTCCCCCGCTGCACCTCCCCCCTCCCCTTCCCTTCTCCCCTTCCCCTCTCCCTTTCACCCCCCTCTGCAGGGCCGATGGCGCAACGCCGCGACAGGGGCTGCCCTCCCAGAGAGACAGCTTTGTTTGGCAATACGCAGTCGATCGACAGTAATCTGTGTCCGAGAGAGGAGTTTTTTATGAATACTATTGCGAATGCGCGGCATGGCGAAACTTTTTTTTATTTAACTGCATCACAAAATTATTATAAATCACATGTTTTCTGTGTTATAGGCGCTGATACATAAATCTAGAGAGTTGCAAGAACACTATCGTAAGAATAAAATTTAAAAAAATAATGAATGGTTAATTAAAATTAATGCAATTCAGTTAAAGATAAATATTTTATTTTTGTTGTAATGCTCGTAGATGCAACACGAGCACAGTCCCAACACGGGACGCGTCACCAAAAGGACACCGCCTTTGAAGAGTTTGAACCACCCGTTTTACAACCGTGTACTGCAGGTTGCATACTTCACTCTGATGCAGCTCGTGTGCCACAGTGCCAACTAGACGGTGGAGCAAGTCTAGCAAAAACTGGTTCTGACGCTCACATAACGTATCTCAATCACTTCGTGTTTAAAACGCAACATTTCTAATATACATACGTATATTAAACACATTTTTAAATTATTAAATTTTTTAGAATACCAGGTGTGCAACTCATCGCCTACAGATCACTCAAATTAATTCATTTTCAAACTTCCAACTAATGCATTTTACTGATTTTCACATCAATTGTGCTCTAACATGGCACCTGGCACAAGCGACGCACCTCTTCTGAATAATTTTCTGGCATGAAAACTTTCCTGACACTCATAAATATTATAGTATTTCGCTTATGACAATTAATGACAGCGAAAATTTGAAGGGTAATTAATACCAACCATTGTGTAGGGAATTAATGTTCAATATTACATGAAGCCATATCGGCATACAAAGAACAATCAAAAGGAAACGTATATGAAGAGCTCGCAGCTAACTTGAAGTATTGTGATGTACGGAAATTCACTTGCAAGAATGCTGCATAAACTAGCAGAAATCTATTTTAATGTGACAGTTTTATACTTGGGTAAACTTACTCAATACTGTTTCCAAGCCTTTCAGCTCCATGCATGGAATATTTCTCGGGCCGTTTAATACCTTACGGTGGTAGTTCCATTTCGGAAGTTAACACATCTTGAGCTCCCTCGTGAAAGATACAATACACAAGAAAGCGAGCAAAGGGATATTCCTACAGCAAACCTCCAGGCAACAGTGCTATGTCTATATTTTAGTAAATAATTTTTTTCTTCAAAGGCCCGCAAATATCTAAGTATTAATCCTTGAGTTTTAACGACAAAACCGCCAAATTATACTTATTGAAATATTCACTAAAATACTAAAAGAATTTTGCGACTTCATGAAACCGTTATCACCAAATTTCTGAATTATATTCAGAACTTGCTGATACATCAGAGAAACATCATTTCTCCGCATAAAATATCATTACTGTAAATGTCCATTGTAATGAATTATTATTTCATAGCATTTGTTAATACATATTTGAAAATAATTAAATTGCATTTCTCTACACCTGTAGAAAACGAGAATGTATCGCTTAATAACCAAATGAGGAAAATTAAATTTTTGGCAAATCTAATATCATCCTCAGCGTCACTTAACACCGCCATCAGTACACCCGTCGCAGCATAATCACGTATAATCGGGGCTGCAAAATGAATGGCTTGTTATTCTCTAATTAATATAGTATCAGGAATTAATCCCGGGCCGTCGGAGGTTGCAGCGGCGCCGGCGCTGGCGTGGAGCACGCGTCGCGCGAGCGCACGGGCGTGATGCGGGCGTGCATTCCCCCCTCCCCCTCCGCCCGACCTCCCGCGCGGCGCGTTAGCCCCGTGAAATCGGCTCTCCGCGGAACAAGTGAAATTACTATTTGAAATCAACGAGCGCTTTCGACACCCGATTACAGACGCTTTGCGCCGCGCGCAGCTATAAACAAATGGATAACGTCATTAGTGCGTTTCATGCCGGCATGCGCCCATTATGAGAGCAAGGTGCTCCGAGGAGATACACGCTCAATTGAAACAAGCGCGAAACGCGTGTTGTGTCGCGGTGAATAGGAAGCTCAACTCTTCAATGAAGTCGAGTGCAGTAATGAAATTTAGCACATTTATATTTGAAATTTGTTGTTGTTTTTCTTCTTGACAGAGTCATTCAAGAATGGAAAACTGCTTCCTTACTAATGTAACATTCACTTCTGTACATAGTAATACTAAATCAAGAAACGTCAATTAATAACTAATTCTAAAAAGTGGTCAATGCTGAAATTATTATCCTGCTATAAATTTAATGGGAAGTAGTTATTGGAAGTTTGCTAACTGGAATCATAGAGAGCTTAAATCCTTGTTTGCCTATATTAATCTGGTATTCTGTAATTAAAGGTTGTACTACAAGTAATTTAAAAATTACTTAAATACATAAAGGAACTGTAATAATCTTCTATACCTCTCAGAATATTTAATTTAATTTGTTAATAAATTAGTAGTTATTTAATACAATTACCTAGCATGTACACATGACTAATATTAGTACTAATATTTCCATTTTGATTCCTTTATGTAAATAAATATATTCTTTCTCTGCTGCTGTTCAACTGCTCAGCTTAATTCTGTTTAATAATCAAACAATTTCGCTTATTATCGGTATTATTATATTACTGAATAACATTAATAATAATTACTGTCCAAATATTTGACATGTGGGTATCGACACGGTCCCTACGGATCCGCAGTTTCTGGAAATTTTATTTAGCTGAAATAATTCTTTGATTACAAGCTATGATTGATTGGTCAACCTTTTCCAAAAATCAAATAAATTATTTATTTCACTATCAAACTATTAACACATTAATTTAAGAGCTCATTTTGTACGAATTCATCCTGATAATAGTAATGTTTATACAATTTTAAAATGTCTTGATTGCTTACGTTGGATCTTCTCGGCTTGGACGAACGAAATGTTCAATATTCCACAATATATTCTCTCTATGGTCGTCGCTTAGATATCACCTATTTTATCCTTATTATCTACACGTTATTATGTGGGAAATGTTATTAAATAATTGTAGTGAATCATTCTATTGAAATATTAGGTAGTTTGCAATGTATTGATCAAGCAGTTTATCCTTACAAATCATACTGCCCTAACCTTCCAACTCTGATGCACGTCTCATCGCGTCACGTCCTAACATCCGTAAATAAATTATTTATGTAATGACATGATTACGATCTCATCCCTAGTCTAAGTAATATTTCATAAAACACTGCCTCGTTTACTATTCAATTAAAAAAATTGTATGACGCTAGCATTATATGAATCATTATTCCCTTTTTCGCCACAATAATAAAGAGTAATACTGTCCCCCTCCTAAGTTTAATATTGGATCCTCGCTAGTTCATTACGCCAATATCTGACAACGCGTCCCGAGCTAACACGCAGTATGGAGCTCACTCGTATACGATGTGTTCAGCACGGCAGCGGACGGAAGAGTGGGCGGATTCTCTCCCATCCGATCACGACGACGCCTTCCAACCAGTGCCGTATTAACGCACGGACCCGAAGGGCAAGGACTTTCAATGCTCAAGAGCTCCCGATAGTTCTTGAAAAATACTTAATACTAAATTCGTCAAAAAATAACACAAAAACGTATAAAAATAATGAATGATTTAACTACACTACGCAAAAAAATGGCTTAACGGAGTAATTTGTCGCACATCATTGGATAATATTTATAATATATAATGTTGCTAGCTGATTCATTTCAATTTTCTGTTGTACAATTCAATAAAAAATTAAAACTATTAAATTTGTAGTCGTTTTCAATGTCATTATAAGTCTCTCATTGGAAATTAGGGGGAGGAGTTCGGTGACAGTAAGAATAGGGGTCTCCAAAATTAACTTAGGCCCAAGGACCCCCAGTGGTGTTAAAATGGCTCTGCTCCAAACTACTTGGTCTCTTTTCTACAGAGAATTTGCTTTCCCTCAGTACAGATTATGGCATGCGGATTGTATGCGTTCATTTTCCGTGGCTACTGTTTATTTACGTCTAATACGATCGTAACTCATGTAAGTTGCCTCTATTGCCTGTGTATATCCAAACAAACTTCAAAAACGTAATTTTAACTGTTTATACTAAAGTGAGATGGTCTTCTCTCCTGTTCTTAATAGCAGACTCTACGTTTGGGTTACTCCCGAAACGTTCATTATGCAATTAACTTATCTTTTATTTGGAATAATTTATTTTATTGGACAACATCCACGCCGGGATCTTGAGAATGCACAACTCAAATCAGCTCCTTTTGAATTAGCGAGAAGTCAGGTAATCCTGAAACTGTCGGAAAAACAAACGATGTTGTCTGCGTTGAATCCGAGGCATTTAGCGTCATCCTCTCCTCGCCGTGTCGCAGCATTTACGCAGAGGCTGCTTTAAAGCGAGCATTTCTCGAGGCGGCTGCTGCCTGAGCGAAAGAAAGAGATCGCGAAAGGAGCGAATCTCCTATCCAGACCACCAGGCGTCGCTCTCCCCTCCATTCTCTCCCACCCTTCTACGTCACATCTCTCCCTCCTTCCCACCCCATTTTCCTCCACTCTCCCGCTATCCACACCCACTACCAGCTGTCGTTCAACTTCCAGCCCAACTGTTCTTTCCTGCCCTCCATCCCCTCTTCCTTCAATTCCTCTTCCAACACAGCCAACATAGCTAATTCCAAAGGCGAGATTCGGCAAACTTTTAAAAAGGTTTTCTGCCGCAGAGAAGTAGGATGTCACGGTAAATGGGTGTCAAAGTGTGTTTATGTGTGCCGATAAATTGAAATGTTTCAGCGCATACGTCATGCTCGACCTATAGTACTTAATCACAGATTTGTAAGGGTACAAACATTTATTTTACATATTCCTCAGAAAATTTATGAGATTTTGATGAAACAAATCAAACCAAATGCTTTCATTGACCCTCACGCTTTCCATTTGTTGCGCATTTGATAGGATGCATCTTTACAACTTCATTTACAATTATATCAGAAACACTCCGCGTTACCCATCTCTCTTTGTAGCACTTTGTTCGTTACAAAGTGGCCGATTAATTCCCAATGGCTCCCGTTTACACTTCCTGCTATACAGGGATTGCCATTATCGTCGTCGCACAACTAGACCGCATCTTCAACTCCAACTCTCAGAAAATAAAATGGTGTGACTAATTTTACGAGAATTTATGGGTAAGGATACATTACAATTTAATAACATCCCAAACAGAAATATCAAGAAATAGAAAGTCAACCAAAATAGATAACTCAAATAAAAAAATGATATCCAGACCGCAACTTAAGGCCAACGTAGCAAGATCGAACTCAGTCACTGTCGAAAAGAATTGCAGCGCCCTCATATCATGACGTGGTTCTCCGTAGTGTCTGCTATTAATACCACGCGAATTCCGGAGTCGTGTTCTAGCAAACGCGCCAAATACCGTGCGCAATATTTCCTTCCTCCTCCTTGATCTGCCCTCACCTCTTACTTCCTCACAAACACGTACATGCACTACACTACCACAAATGTCGGGAGATCAGTTGGGAGCTAAGAGCTTGTCTTGACGGAAGCGCTGCCTTGATAGTGGGAGATACCTGGATGCAGAAAACCTCATAAGCCGACGTAAAGGTCGGCGCCGGATCTCGACATCAAGTGGGGGGAAGATCACCGCCATCTCCCATAGTAAAACTACATTTACGGTACTAATGATAGCAGTTGAACCCAGAAACAGGAAATTACCAATCAAACAACCAATTGATCCAATTTTTCTTTTCAGCCGCAGGCACTGATAAGGATGTAGTGGACTCCGCCCTTCTGCGAGATCTTCGCTGTTGCCCTTCCATGTAGTACACATTTCGAGAGATCAGTCACGAGCGTAAATTTGTCCCAGTAGAGGTCACCCGCTGAGAAAGGTACCCAGAGGGTAAACCCCTGAAGCCGACATGTAGGTACATCACACCCCCTACACTCACAGATCTTATGACTATGCCTCGGATTCTTAGGCCCTGACCTATTTTATTCCTGGCCTTTTACTCTACAAATTTCACTTTATTCCAATGGTTTCTGTACAACTATTTAATAATATACGTGTTGCTGTTGTATATTTAATCAACGAATGACCTCGATTACACACCACCTGAATTCCAGTTTGGAATATACAAGCATGTTGGCAAATACTCCAATATTCCTAGAAGTTTTGGATTTCACGGGCAGAATTGCATTTTCTTTGGAATTCACACTTCTTCTGAATCATGATAGACAAGTGAACGATTTCTTAGTTTTATGTACGTAACCTGGACATTGTTGTACTCGTATTTCTCGTTACATTTCGCATTGATCATTCAACAGAAAATGAATCTCGAATCCAGCGACAGTAATAATGAAAATTGTACTCCGCCTGAAATTCAGGAAATGGTAAATTCGGAAACTTTATATTATTGCCTAAAATATCGAGGAAGTATTATGAACAAACATATACTATATGTATGGAGCGGCTAAATAGTAATAGGGTGAATTCCTTTAGGGAGAATGTTCTCTTGGCTTTCTTTACAAAACTTTCTCAACAATATAAATCCTCCAGTATTTCTAACTGCAATAATTTCATCATTCATTCTGTCACAACACAAATTCATACTTATTATACATCTTATATTACAGCATTGTTAGATGTAGAGTTTCAAATAAAACAAAATATTGAAATCAGAGTTATAAATTGCATCCAGATTTATAATTTCTCTCAGTAAAAAAGTTCCACCTTCTGTGTATTTCAATGTCGCAGTGAAAGTATAATCTCCTACTCGCGCGTAATGGCTACTAATATTCACTCGCAGAAATTACGACACTCGCTCCTTGTAAACATCAACTCATGAATATTAGCCGCAGCCATATATTGAATATAGCTATTATGCGCTCGTTGCATTTACTATTAGGTACCAACGAGTAAAATGCTTCAAATTGATAGCGGTTAAATTGACCTAATTTTACGTAACAACTTAATAAAACTTTTCTTGATAGTACCTAAAACTGCCTAATTTGCTTCCTTACACAATAGAGTTATTTATTTATATAAAATATTTTTAAAGCGAAAGGAAATCGTTCGAGTAAGGAAAATGTTGTTATAAAATCTTGGGTAATATTCCGCCACAATACTTGCAATAAACTGTAATTATAAGGTCCGCCTTCAGTTTATATCATTTTACAAACTTGTTGAAGTTGTCAGCGGAAAATGCAATTTATGAAAACACGTTATTTCGCATGCCTCAACATAAGACGTGATATAAAAATTTAATAGCACTATTGGGCATAGTTACCTCGCTCTGGTGCGACTTGCTTTGTTCCCCACAGCTGTCATCGTCCCCTATATTATTTCAGTAGTATACCTTCCCATTCCGACTCTCACACGCAACCAATCTTTGTAAATGAGGTCTCTAAAGAAAGAGAATTTCACAGAGACGCGACGAATTGCACTTTGACTTCAAATATGAAGAATTTGTTTAAAAATGCATATAAATGTTCATGTAAATGCAAACCGCAACACATGTCAGGAGTTTTGACTCTATATCGTTAAATAACTCCTATACGAACGCGTTGTAGGGCCGTAACAACTGAAATGTTGAGGCCAGCAGCCTCAAAGGAACGTTCCTCACACCGTTATCTTGGGTAAGATCTTCTTGCCCATTCTATTACATTTTTACTGGCTCGATGCTTCTAGATTCTACCTCACCTGTTCAGAGCCTATAGAATCTACAACTGCATGAAATTACTACGATTGAATTACACGGGTGCACCTTTTTGCTTGATAATAAAGTTAAATATGAATAGTTTGTATTGACAAAGGTGTAGTATATTGCTATGAATTACAAGGTGACTATAGGACAAGTGACGGAGGATAAGAGGGTCCTGATGATAAATATATACTACATGCTTAATATGAAAATGGAAAAATAAGGAAGAGAATGGGGTATAGAATGCGAGAGCTCTTGCACGGGTACGCTAGTATTGCATTATTTTTAAATACAAAGGTTTCGACTATCGCGACAATATCATTGCCGAGTGATAGCTGCTTTGATATAAACGGACAATGCGATATCAGAACGCGATAATAGCACCTATTATTACATGTTTCATTGTAGGATGTCCTAAGAATTAACATACATTTTAAAAGCCAGTAGCAAAATACCCAGTCTTCTCACAACCAGAGACATAAGCAGACTATCACACCATGCCCAAAAGCAAATCATCAAGAAGTGCTCTGCTTCGCGACTGTATCCTGATAGAGAACTTTTCCACGGATGAAAATCAAGTCAATTGTACATTTCTTTCCCATGGATTGTAACGTATGTAAAAAGCAGGTAGGAATATTTCATGCAGTTTTCACATTTTGGTAACGGACAAAGTGGGCGAATGTCTAAAGGTTTTCAATTCTCGTATGCTCCATGTCACCTGTCTCGCGCATGGACTCCACCGCATAGCTGAAAAGATTGGGGAGGAGTAACCTACAGTCAACAAAAAATTAGAAGAATGAACTCTCTACATAACCCAAGCGTTGCAAGTCATAGAGGAGTTAAACAAAATGGTACTTGCACCAAGGGAAGAACCTACAAGGAAAAGAAGTCCCATCTCGTTTTAGCGGGAAGTCCAGATTTCAAAGTCCATAACAACGATTGATCGCGTTCTCTTCGGGGGGAGGGAAGCGCAAGAATCAATGATTTTGAACCCTAAGAAAATAGCCGAAAGGAAGTTCGCACCTCTTCATGTGAAGTAGGACACAGTTTCTCCACTTTCAAGCGCATTTTAACGGACGACAATATGATTTACGCCTGAGAATTTTTGAAAGTACTTCATTGTTCAATGTCATACTAGGAGTGCAAAATGAGTACTCATACGTTCAATTCCTACAAATCTATATTCTAAATTCCTAAATTGAGCATACACAATCCGATAAAATCCTAATATACTGATAGACATAACCTAATTTTAACTTTCAAAACCTAAAACTCCAGGGCTTACTAATGACGAATGAACTTGACGCCTCTGGAATGCTAAATAATCAACCTACTTAAGGAATAATTCGTTTACAAGCAGGATCATCCTCACTTGCTAGTGAAACGTGTTAAGCCAGCAGCGGAATTGCAGCTTAATGTAATATCTTCTCTGCCACAGAGTGAGCTGCCCTCGCCCTCCCGCCCCACTCCCTCAGGGCGAGGGCGGGAGCGAGAGGCGGTCGGGTTGCTTTGGGACAAGGGCCGCGCGCCGCGCCCGAGCCACGTCTCAGCCCCCCCCTGCCCCGCCCCCTCCACGTCCCCGCGACGCGCGGCGCCAGCTGCGACCGCGCTACACGCCCGCGCCGGAAAGGAGCAGGCAATATGGACACGGAGGAGCAATCGAAACGCACTCAGGCGTCGCGCTGCACCCGCCCCAGCCCCCACCACTGCCTTCCCCGTTCCCTGCCCAGCTGCACACTCCCGCACGCCGCTTCTCCGACACGCCACTTTCCTCCCCGCTCTATAACGTTACAGCGCCTTCCCGTCCCACCCCTCCCCGCCCCACCCCGCCAGGCCCAGCCTGGGCCCGCCCCGCCCAGTCCCATCATGTCCTTCTCCGGTCCGCCTCACCCTACCCGCCACGCCCCGACCCGCCCCACCCCGACTCGTCGCGACCCGACTCATCCCATTCCGTCCCGACCCGTCACAACCCATCCCTTCCCGACCCGACACGTCACGGGCTGACTCGTCCCGTCCCCTCCCGACCCGCTCCATCCCGACCCGCTCATTCCGACCCGTCCCGTCCCACTCCGCCGCACCCCACCCCGTCCTGCCGCATCCCACCCCGCCCCGCCCCATCCCGCCCCGTCCCGCCTCGTACCGCCCCGCCCCATCCCGCCCCGCCCCGTCCCGTCCCGTCCCGCCCTGTCCCGTACCTTGCTCCCACTCCTCGAGTCGCCTTGGGCGTTGGCGGCAATCGACACCGCGGGGCTCGAAAGGCAGTTGCCTGCGCGACACCGTCACTCCCCTCCACGCCACGTCCCGCCACCTCCGACCCGCGGGCGGGCAGGCAGGCTCCTCCGCCAATCCAGACCCATTCCCATGCGGATGGGCGCCGCGCTCCCACGGTGCAAGTGGCCACAGCTTATTGGACATCTGCACATCTACATTCCTGCATTGCCCTCTCCACTTCATGTTATTCCTATATGCAATTCCCGTCGACACATTTACCCACTTGATGAGAAGAATTATTGTGGACTCTGTGTCGTAATTGCTGAAAAACACTACTCACAATGCAATTGAGATATATTATATTTCTTCTAGCAAAATCACAGTTAGTTACAGTGAGGACTACTCTCAATGGTCTGCAATTCATTTACCCAATTCCTTATACGTAATACATACATGAGGTATAGTAGTTCGTTTGTTACCTACTAACTTTATACTTTGTGAAATGTATCTTTCAATGTTTTAATGCTCCCGAGAAGTTAAAAATGTACTGTTTTAATAAAAATTGTATCCATATACATACTACAACTATACCCACTACCCGTCGTTCCGATGCGAGTCCCCGGTTGCAACCCGCCCACTGCGCACCCTAGGGGCCTGCAGTGACCCTTACTGTCCGGGGGGGAGCTCACCGCCACCCCCCTGCCGAACACCCACGGCCTCCGCCATCCGCCCGCGCAAAATCTCAAGGAGGTCGTGCACAAGTCCAAGGCCTGTTGAATATTACTGTTAGGAAACGCAATAACTGATTTCGAAGGGACGTTTTTAAAACGAACGTTATTTTTCTCATGCCGGGAGAACTGTGTGATCATTAATGACACGCAAGGTTATTTACTGGGGTACATAAATTCATTTCTGTTTTCTTTCCGAAGAATTTGCAACCGTTTGTTTCACATATATTCTTATTTCAAATTTATTCTCATACACGATCTTTAGTCATCTAGCTTATTCATAGTTTTGTTTTAACTATGAGTACTATTACGTTATAGTATTCATAGTTATTACTTTCCAGTATACGGAGTAATACACGTAGTATAGGGAAAGTTATGTAATGCTGCGGAAAATCGATTTCAAGATTTTAACAGAAATACACCCTGTGGTGTCCCCTGATACCGAAAAACTGATTTTTTTCAAAACGGCCGCCCGTCCGTCCGTCTGTGAACAACACTAGCGCTTAAACCATGCGTGCGATTTCTTCCAAAATAAATAATCCTCGGCCAATCTGCGTCCACTCAAGGCACTGCGATTTTGAATGACTTTCTTCAAAATTGGGGGGTACTTTACATGAAGTCACCGATCATTTTCAAAATTTTCTCAAAAACGGCTCCAATTTTTTTTAATTTCTTGTAAGAATAGAGTTAAATACACTGATTAAGGTGGCATAGGTCTCATTTATACGGTTAACACCGAATTTTTGAAAACTTCAAAAGTTTGAATTTTTTCGGCGTCTTTCTACAAGTACAAATTTGCAGATAGAGATTTTTCCTCCAAATAAAATTTGTTCTCCAAGATAAGTTCTATCATTTTCATGTACATTTTTTTGAAAGTTGTAGTTGTTTTTGCGATATTTTGCGTGGAATATTTGCAATTTAAAAAAATTACAAAACAAGATTTTCTCAAAAAAAAAGCTCCAAATTTTGTCTTTAAACTTTTGGTAAGGATAGAGATGAATGTACTCTATGAAATGACATAATTGCCATATTGCTCTATTCCTTTTTTCAAAAATTGCAAACATGTAATTTTTGTCGACTTGTGTCTCACGCCGTTAATTTTTACATTAGCGGCGATTTGTTGACATTATTGTATTAATGAGTACATGCGCTTTAAATAATGTCAATTTCCTGTTAAAACTAGCCTAAAATCCCGCATTTTCAGAAACGCTCAAACGCCATTCTTTCATAAATGGCTCCATATATTTTCATCGATCTTTTGGAACGGATAGTGATAGTTGCACTCTTTTATATGACGTAAAGTTCAATTTGGGATATTTTTTATTTTTGCAAAAGCTACATACATGTAATTTTTTTGAAAGATCTCTCACACCTTTAATATGCACATTTCCAGCAATTTGTAAACACTATTCTATTTTTGAGTATAAGTGCTTTAAATGACATCAAAGAAGTTTTTCGAAAACTCATAAGTTTTGTTAAAAAGAGCTTCAAATTTTGCATTTTTAGTAGCGCTTAAACGTCATTCTTTTTCAACGGCTCTAAATTGTTAAAAGAAAATTGCCATTTAGGACGAGGTTTTACTGTTCTTTAATATTTTAAAATTAATATTTCCTATCTACCATTAGGAAACCGAAAAATTAAGAAAATGTCAAAAAAATTTACTTTGGGCTGCGATAGAGGGCAGCTGGCATGGGTATGTGGCAATTCCGAATAGGTAGTCCAGATCCAAGGAAATAGAAAGCTAATACGGGAAATTCTGTGCCATTCTGTAGCACCACTAGTTTTTATTTCAATAATCAATTACTACAGTTGGTACTACCATATCACAACAATTATCACAAGCAGAAAACTCACAAGTATTCTAAAAAGGTCTTAATACAACGTTAAAAACTTATCCGCCGGATATGTTCTAAATATTGCCACCACATTAAACTCACGAACTGTGAAATAGTTTGAGAAAATGACCTTCTTTGATAAATAATGCAAACGTTTCGCTTCGTAAAATTTACATTTACATTCTAGCTGTGTTTGAATCACACAAAATATTTACTTCGTGTATAAGAGAACATACACATTTTTACAATAGAAAAAAATTATTTTCATTTGATAAAATGTGGCCTAAGATTGGCAGGCTAAATATCACAGTTTTGTGACATTGTTATTTTATATTCTCTGAAAATATTTTGTTTTCTGAGACTGAAAGCTTGAGGCAAAAAGCCTTCAGATTATCATATATCATTTTATAAATCCTCGAACATTGAAAATGCTCTCCTGTAAAATTTCCTCAAGATCGGAAATAACCTTCTAAGGCTGCGAAAGGCAAACAAGAAGGTTGTAACATTCTGAAAGTAATAGATCATATTATTTCCTTTTTTATATAATTCTCGACTAGCCGAAGAAATTTAGGAATATTTTTGCACTTTGCGCTCATTAAAGCATTCTCTTTTTTTGACAAACGAAAACCCTCAGTAACCTTTTCCTCTCCCTCATGTGAGGAAAGAACGATCAAGAGCTCCGGAGCCAGTCTCTTGAGAGATGACGTCATTTTGTTTTACCACGATCAAGGATCATAAATTAGAGTATGCATCAAAGCAATCTCCATAAAACCTGCTCCTTTACGCAGGCACCGAGTCAATGAAGGCGGCCCCCACTCCGTTCGACGCCCTCTCACCGCCGCCACCGCAGGCCCCCGCAGCCACCCCGTCGCCCCTGTCGCCACTCATTGCCGCCCAATTGCTGTCCCTACGCCGCCCACTGTCGCCCCGCCACCGTCCCCGCCGCTGCCCCGGCCCCCACCCGCGCGCCGCCCTGGCTCTCGTCCCCGCCCCCGACGCCACCGCCTCCCACGCCGCCATCGCCCCCCGCCACCCCGCCGACCACACCGCTGCCACTACCTCCGCCCTGCTGCTGCCATCTCGCCGCCGCCACCGCTCCCGCCTCCACAGCTCTCATCACTCCCCCCGCTCCCACCATGCCCACCGCCCCCACCGCTCCCAACTCTCCCATCGCCTCCACCGCTCTCACCGCCTCCACCGTTCCCACCACCTCCACCGCTCCCACCGCCGCCCGCTGTCACCGCTCCCACCGCCGCCCACCGCAGCTGCGCAGCCTCCGCCGTTGGCCTGGTGGGCGGCGAGCGCTCCCGTCTCCTCCTCCGCCGCCGTCCGCAGGCTTGGCCTTTGAGCGCTACGCGTGTCAACACAGCTGCGTCCCCTGGCCCCGCCCCCAGCCCCGCCTCCGCCGCGGCCCCCGGCGCTGGCCGACACGCGGCCGCAGCCACCCGGCCGCTCCCAGCGCGCGACCGCGCCTCCCACGCCTCCACACACACATACACACACACGCTCTTCCTGCGTATCGGCGTTTCCACAAGGGAGCTGGTGGCTTCACTGCGGGATAATGATTATGTTGACAATTATGTAAGGGTGCTCTTAGTACAATTTTAGGATGCTGAAGCCAAATATCTTTGCTTTTGAATGATTGGCTCTAGTGTTTAAGATAATGTACATTTTATGAAAGTACATAAATAAAATCAAACAGTATTAAATGAAAGAAATGTCACTACTGAAATAACCTACGAGTATTACTAATTCACTACAAACTGAATTTATGAACGACGCAGTAACATTCAGTTCACAAATATTTGTGCTTCAGAAACCTCTGACTGTTTGTAATCTCTTCTGTGTTGCTAGAAGAGATGCATTGGAGACGCGTAGCACTAATCTGTTATTATGTGACTGTCCCATCTTCCCTGATACATCTCTTCCGTCACTTTGATATTCCGTTAGTACCTTTCTCTTTGTTTCTCACTGTAATCACTACGATTTGCAGGAACTATTTGTTATTGGCAGTAGAAGTGCGCTTTTATTGGCATCCTAGCTTCCAAATTCTCAAAGATTGTTAGCATAGTGTGAACTACTGTTTCGTATTTGTGCGGTTTACGGTTGTCCAAGAAGTTCCTTACGTCACAGACAAAACTGTTCTAGACACATGCTTCAGTGTGTTGTTTCTGTTCTGAAATTGGTTTTACAAATGAGCTTATGAAATTGTACCATTCAACATTCCTGCTTACGAATTTGAGAACCATCAAAATGTATTTAAGTTTTTTCATTACCGAGTCCACAAAATGATCTCCAGATACACTTCCATTTTACATTTATACGCATCGATTTCACAAATATTTTTATTAGGCATAGTTTTATGTGCAGCGGTGAAAGAATTATTAGACTATATAGCGGTATAGAATTATTAGACAAATAAAGGTTTATTTAAGATGTTGACTGCACCAAAATTTTAATGTTTCCCTTGTAGTCCATGTTATCCTTCCCCAATTATCGAGTTGTTCCCCGACTAACCCACATGCACATAAAACATACGTAATTAAATTTCTTCAAAGAATTGGTCGGCCCGACCGGGATTCGATAAAACATACGTAGGTACTTTGTATACCCACCCCACTAACCAAGAAGTTCGCCTTCTTCAGAACAACACGCCTCGGGCGGGTGTGCATTGAATAAGCGCGATATATACGCTGTGCCATTTGTGCTGATAAATTTTCTGCAGAATTATCTTAACATTTTGATATATCTCACATAGTTTTATTGAATGAGCATTTGAAATTGAGGCGTTGCAGCACCTACAGAAAAATCATCGAAATCAATCAAATCAACAATAGAAATAAAAAATATAGGTGAAGATTTTGCAAATGAAATTAGAATAGACGATTGGATTGCAATAGACGTTGGAATACACGCGTTGCAGTTGCTACAAAAAATCAATCAAACCAACACTAGGAATAAAAATAATAGGCTCAGATTTCGTGGTCCATCTGTCTGCATAACCGGGCGCTATAAAAATAAAACGCGACACTTTTTGAAGAAATTCGTATATCTGAAGTAGAGAATTTGAAAAAAAAGTAATATGAATTGAATTCTAGATCACCAAAATATTCCATTTGTTACCATAACGCCAACCACTTGAAATTATTCTTTTTATGATCTGCAAAGTAGTTGAAAGTTCACGTCATCTTTTCGTGTTTCGTTTAGATCTTTGAGATAGATGTACTCTGGATTTTAAAACACATCAATGAGAGCAGATACTTTCATTCAATAGATATAAAATAGACAGTTACCTAATAACATACCACATCTACATAAGCAGATGTAAATTGACTTCACCGTTTCGCTCCTATCTTCGATTATTTCATGAACGGAATTCGAAAAACTCACACGTATCTTTATTTCTGAATAGACTCATGTGACAAGATAAGAAAGGAATACGAAGATTAAGCACATTTCACATCGGGTTAGTTCATTTTGATGAAAATAATTAGAAAAGCATGTCACAAATGATATCAGATGCTTCAAATATTTTAATCCTTCTCCGAGAATGTAGATGATATTCCCAGAATCAATGTGATCAGTGATTCTCAGTATTAAGAATATCCGCCCAATATCAATTCATGTGGAATGCAGTGAGGTGACCAAGTACATGGAAAATAAACTTGATTTCATGGCAATTGACTGTAAATAAATCTCGCCACAGTCTCTTTGAAATTTTCAGAATGCAGAGTATATTCATGCAAATTTTAAATGATAAACTACTATTTTAATACTACAGAAACAAGAGCCGCCAAGTGAATGGTAGGAGTGATGTTGATGAAGACAATAACTATACCATAAAAACATATTCTAATAAACTCAATGGTTTCCGCATATATATTGTGTAACTCCATTATAGAATATAGAAGACAAAATAAGTAATCTTCCACAAAACAAATTTATTGACGAGCTATTCGTCATTTACATATATGTTTCGAAGTATTTCCTCTTCATCATCAGTGTATCTACAGAAATGTAAAGGACAACAAATTCTAAGATTGTACAAAACTAATTTGGGCCGTCTGCTCGTCGATGTAAGTTAACCATGACAAAGCATTACATTGCTAGTTTAAGCAAAGTCTCCTGGAAATGTTCGCTCGGTGACTCGTCTCTTCTTCCCCTCGCCGCGGAGGGGAGGAAGAGGCAAGTCAGGCGCACAAGATGTCGCAGAGGGCCCCGCCCCCGCCGCTCGCTCGGATGCCCATCTCTCCCTTCGACTGATTGATTGTTCGTGATTCGGGGCGCATCAACTGCTAAGGTCATTATTCCCGTAGTGTAGTATATACATTTTCCTCGGGAGGGGCTGGTGATCTTCCCCCGCTGGATGATGAGATTTGGCAGCGACCTACATGTCAGGTTGGATTTTCCTCAACCAAGTGTCTCCAACCGGTGGTGCACCGCCCCAGCCGGGACAAGCTCTAATCTCTCGACCGGTATGTAGGGTAGTGTAGTACATATTAGTGTATGTGTAAGTAAGGAGTGAGGATAGGACAAAAAAGAGGAAGGTAAGATCACGAGCGGTCCATGGCCTGTTTGTTAGGGTACTGCTCCGGTATTCTCCTGGTGTCGATCGGAGAAACTACGGAAAACTAACGATCAGAGGAGCCGGCCGCTAGAATTCTCCTCCAGACAGTGACTGAGTTCGACCTAGCTGAGAAGCTACTGTCTAAATCCTATCCCCATCTCGAACCAAGAACCTCCCGGTAAGAGTCACTGCAGTGACATCCGCTGATGTCCTGAGGCACCTCTCCGGTCCGCCCCTCAATTTCACGGTAATTACTTCGATTACCTTAGCATTTGGTCACGTTCGTGTCTTAAGCAAAACATAATAATATCATAGAATTATTTTATTAACCCTACATTCGTCATCTGAGAGATGATTCATGGTAATTTTCTTAACTTTTTTCTTTTAGACGTGACAGTTTATGTATTTCCAGGACTTTTTTTAGAAAGACTTATCTACGAATTGTTGCAGTCGGGAATGTTAAAAGAGAGTCTGTTGGTTTTTTAGTGAATGGTTTTACAAGTGCGTGTATCGACTGTCATACGACAGATGTCATGCGTCAAGTGTGTATCACATTTCCAAAGACGGATATATCTATTTCAAATAATGTATTTTTTATGAAACATCGCAGAAAACTAATTAATGGGAAAATCTCAGAATATTTCAACTTACCTGTTAAATAAAAGAATTTCATTGCTGAGTGAATCAGAAAATCATCTAACAGATGACAAGGGGAAAAACTTGATTGTTGCAGATATACGACCAATGTCGGGTTAAATTGTTTAAGATAGTGTGTGATAACACATTTTCCTTCAATAAATGACCAAAGAAAGTATGAAAGAATTATTTATTACAAATAAAATAATTTTACTATTTTGATAATTTTACTAGTAATCCGCTGTTTTAATATCACGTAAAACAGATTTCTAAATACAAACACCGGCATCAGAAGTCGAATTGATTAACTTCTCTATGAAGTCACAAGCAACTCGAGACACCGCAAGGTTCTGGATGGGAGACCGTCTGAAAAACCATGGTGTCTAACTAATGATCGACTAACTTAAAGGAGGATTACTCCACGTTCGGCGCCAGTAAATGGTTAAGAGAACATTGTTACAAGAGAGAGGGAAAATATTCATTATTGCCTGTAATTATTTCAATACGAGCCACAATTGATCACTAACCATACACATCATAATCCTGTGCAATGTAAACTGTTTTTCTAGTCCCATTGTATCCGTTTAATTCTGCCTTTTGATGGCTTCAACCCGTTGCATAATCATATTCATTACGATACAGCCTTCATTATGATAAAGGTTCTTGACCAATCACAGAGAAGTTTACAAACCGAGTAATGGCGATTAATAATTGAGAATCATTCTAGAAAAGGTTTCGTTTGATTATGTACATTAAAATTGCGTTTAATTTTACATTACGCTTCTCAGTTTTCATTTCTTTTATTAGTAATTTTTACGTGAATTATTATTTTAAAAATAAATTGGATCATACTTCCACTTCGATCCTATTTGACGAGCGCAGTGGTAAACAAAAGCCACCTGCTGCAGGGTGGGTGAGGAGCTGTCCGCTAGGTGGCCTTGGCTGAATTCTGCATATCAACTGCCACGAAACGATTCGATGTAAATGTTTAACTTATAAAAGTCACGATAAGTCACAGAAAAATTACCGTATGGAACTCGATGTAACGGATATTAATCCATTCGTGTGAAGTTTAAGATACGAGCGAGGAACGAGCTCGGATCCTAATATCACATTCGCGAATTAATCCCCACCATTACATCACAGTTTCGTAATGTACTAATACGGATTGAAGGGCGCGCGCGTGCGAGTTGGGTTGAGGGCAGAGGCGCCGGCAGCTCCGAGTGGCGCGGGGCGTCTGCCAGGTGCGAGCGGCCACGGGCGGGAGAGGAGGGGGGCGGGGCGGGGCAGGGTGGGGCGGTGCCGGGCGGGGAGGGTCAGTGGTGGCCGCGGAGGGGCGGTGCGGGCCTAGGTGGGGTGGGAGGGGCAGGGCAGGGCAGGGCGGGGCGGGGTAGGGCAAGGAGGTGCGGTGCAGGGAGGGGCAGCGAGAGGCGGGGCGGGGCGGGGAGGAGTGGGAAAGGGCGGGGAGGGTGGGCGATGCAGGGAGGAGCGGGGCAGAGCGAGGCCGGATTCTGAGCCGCCGGCCCCAATAGAGCCGCATTAGTCGCAGCGTGGCTGCCGTGCGCGCCGCCCTCCATCGATTGCGCCGTTTCATTAGCGGGCGGGCGCCGTGTCGCCTGTCGCGCGCGCGGGCCCGCCGCCGGCACCTGACCGGCCCTCGACCTCCGGCGCGCGGCCACCGCTGGCGGAGGCGGTGGTCGAGGCCGCGGGGGCGACAAGGGAGGGCGGCGGAGGTCCCGTGATGTCCGGGTGAAGAGCAGAGGTAACAGAGGCGCAGACGGTAGTGAGGGCCGGCAGCAGAGGCTGCGAGCGAAGATGCAGCAGGCCGAGGCGAGGGTCACAAGAGATAAAGAAGAAGAAGATCACACCGGCTGGACAGTGGACGTTCCATGAATTTTACAGATGTGAAATTATTGGAGTCGGAACGTATTTTTCTGCATTGGTTCTACTCTTCTTATAAAAACATCAAATTGTCTCAACATACAAGGGGAATCGAATACTTTCATCTGTCTTTATGACTCTGTCTTGGGAACTTTTCAAGTAAATAATTTTATGTATGACTCCTTGCCAAAGTTGCAATTTTCCTGTGATTATATGTTTGTGAAATCCATCATTTAGTACTTTCTTATAACCCATTTTGGTAACCAACGTGGTTTGCAACGTATTTGAAAGCCTCTCCCCACTTTTTCCATAAATACCACGAAGGACAGCTGATTGTTTGCATTGGGTTCTAAGCACTTTGTAACTGCTACGCTAGACGTGCGTTTGCACGCTCTATTGTAAATATTTGTTTATTTGTTTTACTTTATTTTTATTTTGAACGCTTTAAATCGGCGAGTCTTTATTAATCTGTATCGAGTGCTATGTTTATTTTTAATAATTTTTATTAGTATCATATCAGTAATTTCTTATTAATATTCTCTATAACATATTTACTGATAATTTTCTCCTTTACACAGTTTAGCCAGGGGTGGGGAAAATGAGTTCCCTGAAACGTCGCTCTGCGATTCTTAATAAACTCTTTACGATATGATTGTATATATAAATTAAATATTGGTTGTTTTCTATAAAGCTGTCTTTCGAAGAAAACCTTGTGGGCAAATTCATTGAACTGTACAAAGAAGAAAAAGACGGAGGGCATGGTGTCTCTCTCCATTCTACAATATTTGTCGTGGATAAACAAATGACACTATAAGAACAGTAACACAGCGAGTGTTTTGCAGATTTGTAGTTACAATGATTACTTTACAGACCGTTGCATTAAGCAGAATATACAGAACATCCGGGGAGGAAACGTCGAAACTGGGAAAATAAGCATAAAAAATTAAGCAAGAAATAAAAAAGCACCCAATTTACACAATTCGACTCCTTTTTTATTTCTCACTTAATTTTTCTTTCTGAACAAATATATTCATTTCTTTTGTAAATAATAAAGAATTTGTATCTTTATGGAGTGTTTCTAAGCTTCTATAATGGAAATTTTTGCCTAGAAATCATTTTTTCAAACCAACTTTTGAGTGCTTATTGCGGCTCAATCATTCGGAACATCCACGTAGTTTATTAGCCAAAATATGCTTAGAATTGTCTTAAGAGCTTATTTTCGAAATTTCGATGTTTCTTCCCCGGACACCCTGTATAGTTGAAGTGTGACCACGTTCGTCTAGGGGCACGAGGGGAAGAATGAATGGAAGGGAGGAGAGCGGTGGGGAGCGAGGCGGGGTGGGGGCGGCGGACTTCCTGCGGCCGCGTGCTGCTGCTCGAGGACTTGGGCGTGGACGGGGGCGGGGGCGGGGCCGGGGACCGGCGGAGGCGGGGGGGCGGGGGGGCGGTGGGGGTCCGGAGCGTGGGCGCCCCGAGCAGATTGCGCGGTGTAAAAGCGGCTTTGTGCCGGGGCGCCGCGGGGGCGTCGCGGGGGCGACGCAGGGGCGAGAAGAGTGGTGGCTCGGGCGATCTGCGGTCGGTCTCGGTGCCCGTTACGTTTCATCGCCGCCCGTCGAATCCACGGTGTCTTCTGCCTGCCTTTGCTGTTTGTATCCCAATACAGGTTGAAGTGTGTTACGTTCTGACAATAAATACATCTTTTAAAGTGATACGGTACTTTATCGTAAGTACTATGCTCTCTTGCAATATAATCGAAATATTTTAAGCCCATTTCTGCATTATTAGTCTGATATCTTAAATAATATTCAAAATATCTGGAATTTACATAACTACAAAAACTTAAGAATGACAACAATGTGACATTTTTTTCTCAATAACATTCTGAACATTTTGAATTTTCTTATAATCACAATCGTAAAGATTAAGATTTTTACATAATAATTTAGCACGTACAATGAAATGACTTTAAAACAGGCGTCACTTTAAAACAGGTGTCAAGATCGCGGGCAATGTAACTAGTGTATTAGAGCTGGCAGGCACTGTTTGCAGAGAAATCGTGGTTTAAAATTAAGGGTTGTACAAATGCTGCTGAGTGGCGGTACGTTACTGGATACCTGGCCCATGACAGTCTTTAGGTGAAGTTACTTCACAGATTTTGTCACAAATTTAGCTATATTAATTCTCAGTCACTTTTTAAGATAACGAAATGATCCATTAAAGTGAAATAATACATCACTCCGATTTCAAATTCTCAATTGAGAGTAAAATTAGAAAATATGAGTCAATAGTAATCTTGATTTTGCAATCTTGTGTACTTAAGAGTAAAAGCATAAACTCTCAACGTTCAGACTAGAAAGGTTTATCAGACAAATATTCTTGTCTGTTAAAAGCGCTGTCCGCCCATAAGCGAAAATAGAGACTTGTTAATTTATTGCACATTTTGGCTAAAAAACAATACATAACTGAATGATTTAATAACACAACACAAAACAAAAACAAGGAAAGAATACGCCATTCAAACATACAAACACAGTGTGCGCAGATAATCTCTTCCGCCATACGTCATATATAGCTTTTACTGTTTTTTGACCAAATAAATAAAAATAAAAATACCTGTCACTTACAAAAGATGTTTTTATCAGGGAGAATTTATTTTAAAAAATTAACAACAAATAGTAATAAGTAGTTAAGAATATAAACATTACATGATTCTCAGTTATTTGATATAAATAATCTCCCAAACATATTTTCGTACGAAACCACTATTCACAGCCTCGCACCGCTTCAGCTTGTACTCCCCTTTCTGGATTTCGAGTGGAAATGAGTGCGGAGTCAGGGGAAGTTGCCCGTGCTCCTAGGAGCGCCGGGCTCCCCAGGCAGGCAAGTAGCTCGTGCGGCCTGGGTTTGACATGTCTGCTTTAAATAGATCACAAGAATTTGCACAGTTTTTTTCAAAATATTTTCCTGAGCTATTACGTGTGACAGCAATGCAATGCACTAGCAATAAATTTAAGGGGACATGAAACATTTTTCTTTAAGAAACCCAGAATACATCATCGTACAAATATTCACCACTTTTGACAATGTTTTCTAAATTCAATGAATTGAGTGAAAGTGGGACTCCGACTTCAGATTTCCTTATTCAAATACTAAGTAAGATTTTAATAAAAATTTAAACATTAAATGTGGATAAATTAATTTTAGCATGCTGTTGTGTTACTGTTTATTTTGAAATTAATATCTTTTTCACTTCTAGTTATATTTTATTGGTGTACCATATTTTAGTAATTTGTTTCGAATATTATTTTGTAATAGTTTATTTTTAGATTTTTTAATTAGACATTTAAAGAATACATCTTTTTTATCGTCTCTTTTGATATCTGTGAATTTTCAGTAATACTTGCTTTAATTGGGACGTTGCGCTGTTGTAAGTATATAAATTAATTGCTGTACACTACGTGAGCCAACGCAAGTGTTCATTAGAAGCACTCAAGGCAGTATGTAATAGCCGCGATGAATATACGTGATTCGTATAGAAATTGTTTAAAAAAAGATATTTTCATACTAATACTGCAGACAAACACAGCAAGTTTTCAAAAACTTCACAGGATTTAAGTCAAGAAAAATAATTCCTCAGATTATTTGAGTTAAAAAACAAGTATACTGCAAAACAGAAACATAGTAGTATTTCGTTTATAGTGTAAAAAAGTTCTCTTGTTTGCTTTAGCGGAGGCAAAAAATAATTGGAGAGTTCTGATGACGTACATTCATTAAATGGGAAATGAATATAGAACAAAACGATCTCTTCTCTAAATAAAATTTGGAATGTTAAAAGCTATGTTAACATAGTCTTTTCATATCAAGCGTCTGCATTAAAATAATTGCCCTAGTAACCAATGGTTGATAAAAATGTTAATGAACCGCAAACAATATTACCAGTTTTGGACGTCAGCGAATACGCCACAGAATTGGGTAGTCGCACTTCATTCCCAGCGGCGCACTCACGCGGTCGAAAAGAGAAACGGACGTGTTGGCTTGAGTGGCCAAAAATGATTCAAATTTGGCGCCGTCCGAGTAAAATAAAATATAACAATCTTTGGCATTAATAACCAGCTCAGAACATACATTTTGAACGTCGCGCGTTCGAGATAAAAAAAATTTCGCCGAATTCCGCGTGCCAATTCTAACGAGCGGAATAACTTCTTTCACTGTGCGCTTTGGGGGAGGGGATAAGCTCTTTGGCGCCAGGTTATCAACTGTTTGTATACACGACCACCAGACTGCAACCTGGTCACCTGACAAGCCAGAAATATCATTTCCTAGGAATTTCCGCGATTCACCAGAAGACGCAGCCAAAGCATTATTATTAAAATTCTAAACTCCACAATAGTGATTTCATAGCAGTCGTGTTCTCAGCATATGTAAATAAGCATGAGTGCGTATGTATTAGCGTGCCGCGGTAATTGAATTTAAACTTGAGACAGTTGGCAACGAGTAAAAAAAATTCAAAGAGCGCACAACGATTTTCTCGGATTAAAATGGTGTTAAGATATTGACCGCTGTTTTTCTAGACGAAATTAACGCCAAATTGTGTCTCCCCGCGCCCAATACAGGTAAAGCTTAACTATTTATTCAATGATCACTGATTCTTCATATAAATCTTCTAAGAAGAGGGATCCATTGTGTTTTTGCAGACATTCAGTGAGAGAATCGGAACGTTGTATCCACGAGCCGAACAATCCCGCGGTTTATTGAGCTCTCCCAACATTCGAAGCACTATTTTGCTGCCTTTACAGGAGGAAATGTTGTCTTCAGCTCTATGCAGTGCTCGTAGGGAATTTAGCTTTTCCTTCGGCGAATCATGAAATTATTGTTCTCCAAGTCCTCGTGGTGGTGAGTCGCTTCCTCCACGAGGTGAACGATAGAAGGCAAAATACGAAGCGCAATGGCCGATGCAAAAAAATTTTAATTACAAGAGAGCGAATAATTGTTGATGTCAAATTCGGGCACAAATTGTCGTTGCTACCTTCATTTTAATTTAACATTGCATAAGAGCAATGGTAGGTATAGTGGAGCTCAAAAAAACGTACACAGATTGTACTTCTTCCTTCATACAATTTGTGACTTTACGAGCTAAATAGATTTCATATTCTCAAACATCTATGGCTTGTCTTGAATAAATCTACATTTTTCTTATACTCATTATTTCAAATACAATAATTAAAATTGGCATTTCCAGGTGGGTTTACCAAAACTAAAGAGAGTTAACATTTTCCGAAGCTTGTAAAGCACATAAACATTAATTTCTGTAAGCGTATAATAAATAAAATCACCTTTAATGAGAGCACAATGTCATCTGTATTTCCCTTCTTTTTAGCATTTAATGTAGTGATCGAACTCGTGAGTATTATAATGTGTTAGGTACATGTTTTGTAATGATTTACATGTAGAGTACGTAAAATGTTACATTTTTTCCAGTTTTCGCAGCCTTTTTCATTTCTAAGAATTTTTTTTGCGAGTGTCTTGCATATCATATAGATCACACCGTTCATTACAGGACTATTGAATTTATTCACATTCCCCGTTTGAAAACCTGAACATTTTCATTACAGAAAAGTACGCACACTACATTTTAATTTATTTCATTAGTTAACATTTGAGATCCTTTTCTTCATACAACTAAACTTTTAAGTTAATCAAGCCAAAATTAAGACTAGAATTCGTAATAAGTCGATAGGCCAAGTCCTCGTGTCTCCATTGATGCCGCTGAATGGGTGTTAAGTCGCGAGTAATTACTGTTGGATGTCATGTTGCAAGTTCTCCCCTCCCCGTCCCGCCAGGAAAGGCGAGCGCTTTTCAGGCGCCCGCCCCTGAGGCGGCTTTCGACGGACGCGTAAGTCTCTCATCAATTAATTAGGAGGCCGGAGGAGCCGCGAGAAGTTGCCGAGCACTCGCGGGCGCGCGGAATAGCTAAGCGGCGGAAGAGCGAGCGGGTGGGCGGGCGGGCGAGCTCTGTCGCGGGTCGTGGCACTCAACGCAACTCAACCATCGCAGCGGGCGGAGGAGTGGGCGGGTGGACAGGCAGGCAGATGGGCGGGTCGGGACGGGACGGGACTGGGACTGGGACTGGGACTGGGACTGGGACTGGGTGGGGGGCGGGGCGGGGAAGGGCGAGCGGGTGGATGGACGGGCGGGCTGGCGGGCGGACGCACGGGCGGGCGGACGCACGGGCGGGCGGACGCATGGGCGGGAGGACGCACGGACGGGCGGGCGGACGCATGGGCGGGCGGACGCATGGGCGGGCGGACGCATGGGCGGGCGGGCGGACGCATGGGCGGGCGGGCGGACGCATGGGCGGGCGGACACATGGGCGGGCGGACACATGGGCGGGCGGACACATGGGCGGGCGGGCGGACACATGGGCGGGCGGGCGGACACATGGGCGGGCGGGCGGGCGGACACATGGGCGGGCGGGCGGGCGGGCGGACGCATGGGCGGGCGGGCGGGCGGACGCATGGGCGGGCGGGCGGGCGGGCGGGCGGGCGGGCGGGCGGGCGGGCGGGCGGGCGGGCGGGCGGGCGGGCGGGCGGGCGGGCGGGCGGGCGAGCGGGCGGGCGGGCGGGCGGACGCATGGGCGGGCGGGCGAACGCATGGGCGGGCGGGCGGACTCTGTCGCGGGTCGCGGCTCTCAACGCAACTCAACCATCGCAGCCCCCGCGAGCCACGCGTTTCACCCCTGGCGTGCTCAACGCCGGCTCTTTCTCCACGAGCAGCTCTCCGCGTTTTAAAAAACTTTGCAAATGAGACCAGCATCATTTTTATTTCATCTTAAGTTAACCCGTAAGTGTGTCGTCACGTGTGTTGCACAAGAATCTCCAGATTTTAATTAATTTTAGATAAAAGTGTTGATTCTAATGCGCTCCCCCTCTTAGTAGCTTTCAACACAGTGTTATCTCTTTTCCAAGAAAATGATGTTCTTTATTTCAGTTTCTAGTCTTAAAATATCATGGTAATGATTGTTCCTCGAATCCCCACCCGTGAGTAATATGAAAATAGTTTGAATTATATTTTACGTAAATGTCAGTACAGTTCTTGAAACTGGCTTATCATGAGATCATTTAAAACCGTAGTGGACGTCATTTTGTGATAATAATGTATTCTAAAACAGTAACGTGTTATACCATATGTGCTATATACATCTACGTCCAATATGTAGTTACAGGACAACTTCCGGACAAGTGGTGCCGGGAAAGAATACATAAACGGATTCCGCGAACCCGAAAGGACAATACCCGTTAATCCGACGATGGTGTAATTCATTAATAGTATGCACCCTGAGGACAGCTTTCGCCCTTGCAACCGCCAACGCAGAATATTTGCTCTGCATTTAATCTGCGAAATGCTTTCCGGAAATCTCGCGCTAATCCACTCCCGAGGGCTTTGCGTCCACCCCGGGGGGCCGTCCGTCCGTCCGTCCGTCTGTCCGCGCGAAGGGTGCGCGTGGGAGTTTTCGCATTCTCCCGTGTTTCAACCAATAAACGAAGTGCCATGAATCCGTCGAGGCGGAGTTTTACATCAATTAACGACAAAGTCTGCGGCTTCGGCGAAATAATTAACCGGCCAAATGCGCGCGAGCAAATCCCGGGCAACGCGCCCCCCTCCGCCCCCGCCGCCCCCGCCGCCCCCGCCGCCCGCGCCGCCCTCAGCACCCCCGCCGCTCCCGTCGCCCCCCCCCCGCGCCCCCGCCGGCCACAGCCGCCCGCGCCGGCGCGTCACTGCGCGCTACAAATCGCGCCTCGTTACTTGCGAGTAATCGGATTAAATCTGTCTGCTAATTTGCATACGTCCGTCATTTCCCGCGCACTTTCCGGGCGCTTCGGCTCAGCTTTGATAGCAAACGGAGCATTGATCACTGTCGCGGCGCGCGCGTCCGGGCGGGGGGTGCGGGCGATCGAGCGGTTCGCACGGGGCGGGGGAGCGGGTGGCGGGGGCGGGGCGGGGAGCGCTTCCGGTGCGAGGGACGGGAGCGGTGTCGGCCGGCGAATCGCAGCTGCAAGAGTGGACCGGAGTGGACTGGGCGCAGGGGGAGGGGAAATGGCGGGCGACGAGATGGCGCGCCGCCGACACGGGCTGGGAGCCCCGCCTCGATGCGCGAGATAAGCAGGGCAGGGCGCAGGGACCAGGGCCCAGGGCGGAGGGCGAAGGGCGGAGAGCCTGGCGTACTGCGCCCTCTGCAGCCATCTGCACGACATCCACGTCCCGCGCCGCTCCCGTTCGCCTAATAGTGTAGCGTCCTTTCGCTTCTAGACATCTCATCGCCCTATCGCCTGCGCCAAACAGCCACATCAGGATTGCAGCCTTCAGGATGGCACCAAATCAACACGTATAACATCATAACCATATTAATAAATACCATCAACAATAATGTTACTTGACCATTTACGTACATTTCCTTTAAAATCTCTTGTTACATGATTCCATTGCATTAATCTTGTAGCAACGATCTTAAATATCGTCAGTACGAAACCTAATACGATTGTAATAGTCAAGTTATTTCAAAAATAAGTAAACACAAACATTCAGAAGAGAATTGTACATATTTTTGGAAAATGAATCATTATCCATAAAAGTAAACACCACAATAAATATATAATTCAAAAAGATAATACAAATTCTGGCTTCAGATACGGATTCGGCGCGTTAAAATACATAGAGAAATAAGTCTTTAGGTCTGACAACTTTTTTGTTTTTGTGTGCCTGTGTTATTAATTCTCTTACCGCTACTTCATGACTTGCATTTGGGAAATGTTCTTAGCTGTGTCATATAAATCATATCACACATTTCTCTTGACTTTGCGTACGAAAACGGTTTTCTAAGCAGACCTTTTGATAGCCAATATATTTATCACGGACACATTTGTCGTGTGTGAGATCTTGTATTTGTATTTTGCTCGACATACACAACAGTTCAGAACAAAGTTTATTCTGACATGAAAGAAATAATTTGTTGTAAGTCAATATCTCAATCATAAGAAATCCAAGTTGATCGAATGCTGTTTCTTAGCTGTGGAAATATAAAATTCACAATCCGGTACATTAGTAATAATATTATTTAAAAATACATCACCGTTACATTTCACGGGCCGCGTTACCAGTCACACTTCAAAAGTATTTATTACCTTCAATTAAGTAATTCTAAAGTTCGGTTAAAACCTTCAAACTCATTCAGTCACATGTTTCCAACTTCTTGTACAGATGATTCTTTTCAACTAATTTTCACCATAAAAAATTATTGAAACAAAATTGATCTATTAATCAGTTAAGTGTCGACGCCGATTAACAAATACGTCACTTCATGTTCTAAATCCGACACAATTTCACTTTAAGATCCACTTCCTTGCAGTATTTCACAAAACCATCACCCCGTGTCGATATTCACAGCACGTAACTCTCGAATAAGTCTGTTGCTTACAGGATGTTTATGTCACTTTGCAACACAACCTTGTCTTATGTCAATTTGTTATTACGGCGGCATACAATACATTTCCAACCGTAGACAATTACTCATAATGCTCCGACCATTTTACATAAAATTATAATATTTGAAATAACATTATAATATCTTCAGCCATTTACTCATCTTTAAGAGAAAGGGCACAAGAGAAGAACTTTTTGTACTATTTTCATGATAGCAAATCTGTCATTTTCGCAAAGTAGAGTATAATTTAATTGTAATCAAAATTTATTTTCTGTGTATGGATATTTTCAATTTAATGAAAATATATTAGTCATTTATTTAAAGACAGAAAAAAATCTTTAGATAATTGTTTTATTTATTCATTGATTCAACAGTTATCCAATGAACTAAATCATTTTTCTGTTACAACATTAAGTTTAATGTGAACACAGATTTTAATATTTTTTTACATTTTTCTCTGTCATAAGTTCTTTAAAACTATTTGTTTCTAGCAATTTATAAACTTCCTGATTCCAATATTTTTCGGTCTTCTTTTTATTCTTTGTTTAATGTTTTATATTGTAGTGATGCCGAATAAATTCAAGTTTATTCTGCCGCAAAATAACTCCACGCAACCGAAGACGCGAGAGATGCGAGGCGCCACGGAGGCGGCCCGAGGGCCAGGCGAGGCGCCACGGTGTCCGCGACCCTCCGCTCCCTAATTCGTCATGGACACGTGTGCCCCAACTCTGGGTGGCCGCCCTGCACACGACCCCTTCAGTATTTTTCCACGACGCCTGGAACTCTTCCGTCAACCTCCCTAGAGATTCCTAGCCCCTCACACACCCCCGGTCGTTAATAACTGCCCCTTTTCGACGCAAAATTAAAGCGAGAGGGAGCGATAACCAGCCCCTCTCTCACTCTTTTCTCGGCCTCGAAAACATCCTCTGATTGGGCAGAAAATATCTAATGCGCAGTACCCTTTCGCCAATAGCAGCCAGAATTCGGGTTTGTTCTAGAATATTCCAGAGTCACAGGGATAATTTTGGTGGGGGGAACGAGGTTTCCTAAAACTTGGAGCGACGAGGCACAAAAGAGAAGCTTGGGAGCCGTGTTCAGAATCGGACGCAAGTGGCGGCCGCAGGGGGGAACCTGTTATATTCTGTTGTGGCGTTCGGTTCGATGGACTTAGAAAAATTATTAAGTTTCTTGTAGAGTTTGGGTACAAGACTTCTGTGACGAACGCAGGCCGCAGAACAGTATTATGAACATTTGACAGCAATTCGTATTATATTACGTCCGATTTATGTGCGAACTCGAGACTCTCTTTTCCTTTGTGAATTTGTGCGATAATTCACGGGCTCATTAGTATCAAAGTATTGTGAGATCGACCGGGAATGAACCGACCGTGTCAGTGAATGAACTGTGCTGACCCATTCACCGCAGCGAGCAGACGGCGCTTTTGTGTTCCGGGCCGCCTTGGCCGCTATCCTCGCAAGTACCTGATTTGACCTACATTTTCCGAGCGGCGCTCCTCGTCCGCCACGACCCTCGCAGCCAGCTGACCTGAGGTCGTTCAACTTCAGTGGGTGGCGCAGGCCGCCTAACAGAGGTATTTTCTGTTTGAGTGTCTTATGTCGTACCCGCGATCGAGAGGTGTGAACAGTACATCAGACAATCAGTGTTGACTTCCTCTCGACCGGGCGACGAAGAGGAGTTCCCGGCCGCGCATGGCCGTCAAGCGGGAATTCGCGCGCGAGGAAGAATTTCATCTGATTGTAATCACTTTGTAATTTTATGTTCTCTTATGTGCATGACATTTCATTTTTTTGTTTTATTTCGATTTTGGGGGCATGCTCGCCAGAGTTATCATCACCAGACCATTAGCGTTTTCTTTTTTTAATGAATAAATTCGACTTGTTCTAAATTCACATGTTTGACTTCTCATTCAACCTAGGCCACCGGCTTCCTCCATCTTCGCCGTTTCAGGTAATCTGTCGACTGAGCGGGCCGGCTACCCGTCTGAGGCGCCCAACCGAAGACGCGAGGGTAGTTGCAATATCAATATTAAATGTCACATTTAAACATTTATTTAAAGAATGTATCTGTCTTTAAATAAATGACTAATATATTCTGATAAAACTGAATGTAATGGAATTGCTTCCTATGCCATTTATTAGCGTTGTCAACGTGGTTATTTAAACTACTGTGCGTATTTAAACTACTGTTTTACAACCATGTGTGTGTGTGTGTGTGTGTGTGTGCAGGCAACGTGCAGGGCGGCGCGCGCGGCGCGTGGCGAAGATCGGAATCCGCGCGCGCGCTCTGGCAGACGCGCTTAAAACGGCCTCCGCGCGCCCGCATCGACGGCGCGGCGCGGCGCGGCGCTTGTCCATTCAATCGATCGCGCCGTGCGTATTCCGGTCACCGATAAATCTTGCGTCAACCGCGCACGCAAACACGTCATCGCGCGCGGCGGGCGGCGCGCTGCGCGAGGAGGGGGTGGAGAGGCGAATGTTGGGGGGGGGGCGGCACGGGGCTGGATTGAAAGGATGAAGAAGGACGGAGGGGCGAGTCTCGAGATGCGTGGGTGGACAGGTAGGGGTCAAATGTCGGGAAAGTGAGAGGAGGTGGACGGTTGTGACAGAGGTCTCAAGATAAAGGGGCAGGCGGAAGGGCGCGGCGGGGGAATAGGTGGGGCGGGGAGGGGTAGGAAGGGGTGGGGGAGGAGAAAGCGGAAACCGGCGCGAAGGGGCAGAGTTAGGGGGAGGGGCGGGGAGGGCGGGGAGGACAGAGAGGGGCGGGGGGATGGGGAGGGGCGGGGAGGGACGAGGAGGGGCGGGAGAGGCGGGAAGGGCGGGGAGGGCGGGAAGGGAGTGCGGGGAATGGAGGGTGGGGAAGGGGGCGGGGAGGGGCGGGGAGGCGGAATGTGGGATGCGAGGACGGCACGGGCTGGTTGGGAAAGGACAAGGAGAGATGGAGGTGCGTAGGTGGACACGTAGGGTCAAGGGGCGAGGAAGAGCGAGGGGCTGGAGGGTTGTGACAGACGTCTGATGAGGGCTTGGCGTTGTGTGGCGTTGTGTGGCGTGGCGTGGCGTGATGGGGAGTGGGAAGGGGAGGGAAGGCGACATGTCGTAGGGGTCGAGGGCGAAGTTCACCGCAGGAGCTCATGACGAAGTCATTCCAGGCACTGATGCACAGCCACGCAGCACAGCGAGATGAGCCGGGGGGGATGCGCTGACACCGATGCTCTCAAGGATGCTCAGGCTCTCAAGGACCCATCAACGAATGCAGCCATTAGAAAATACACAAAAACCGCAGTGTGCTTAAAAATATGGTTATAACTCCGAATAATTCTTTGAATAGCTAATGGTTCCCAAATACTTATTATATTTTACTCCTTACTTACTCCTTTTGCTTGTAGTGGTAGCTGAGGGTGAGTTACTATATTGTTAACAATGCAGAGAAATAAAATCTTCAGTTCGTCTACCACTGCAAGTAACTTTTCTATAACTCGGGAAGGAAAATGTCTAATTTTTTAAATGTTGCAGATCTCGCGCCTTTTTCAATTTTATTATTATTATTGTTATTATTATTTTTAAAACTTTTATTCATCTTTCAACTATTTATAGTTAAAATGTTGGGAAGGGATTCTGGAACTCAAGAAAACGTGTGCAGGTGATCGTCTCCTCCATACGTCACACACAGTTTTTTAGTGTTTTTTAACTAAATAAATAAATGTTATCTTCATTTGTGCTTATATCGCGCTAAGTATTATGTTCTCGTATATGTACGCAGTAATCGTATGCTATTCCTTCACAACGTCTATCCGTTTGTGAACAACACTAGCGCCTATACTATTCTTAGTCATTTTTACCAAAATGAATATTTCTGGATAGCCCTCATCCAGTTCGAAGCTCTGAAAAAAAAAAAAACAGTTTGGAGTATTGTACAGGAAGCCACTGGAACGTTTTCAAAATTTTCTTAAAAATGCCTAAAATTATTTTATTAGAATTTTTGTATGAACAGAGTACCATACACATATAAAGATGGCATTGGTCAGATGTTTCACTGTTAACTTTGAAACTTCGTAAACGGCAATAGCTTGAAACTTAATGGAACTTCTACAACAACGTATTAAAGACACAGGTATTTTTTGTAAATGCAATTTATTTTTCCAATTATATCTTCAATTAATATCGTGTACATTTTTTTTGATTAGAAGTTTTCATGTCGTTGTGAATGAAATATGAGCAATGTTAAAACCAGATATTCTCAAAAAAAACTCCTTTTGGCATTTCAAATACTAAATAAATTTTTGGTATTTGAAATATCTCTCACGTCGTTAATATTTACATTAGGGGGGATTAACTCATTATTACTTTACTTCCCTGTATTGCAATCCTCTCAACAATATGACCTCAAACATCGGTCGTAAAATCCGCGTTTGAGTTTCTTTTCGGCTTCGAGCTTTCCTCTCAACCAAATTTCATTTGCTTTAAAGGTAATGATCTCCATTTTTTTATCTTTTGCTGTTATTAACGAGATTTATAGTATAATTACTACATTTTAATGAAATAACAAAAGGAAAATAATGAGTTTATTATTTCATTTTGAGTTGTAACAGACTTACTGAAAGCATTCGACATTTCCTCTGTGATTAAATCGCGACTGTACAATGTTTTTAGAGAAGCTAATACAGCGAGTTCAAAGTGTGTTTTAAATACACAGATTTGTTAGTATATCGCTAAAGTAATGACCAACATTCGTTTCACACATGTGTCCTTTCTCAGAAAAATGAGTGTTATAATTATGGTTTCTATTTTCCGTTCACTAAACATGCAGAACTTTTCTAGCTTTTCTACAACCACATCCCACACATCTAATTTTTATCGCATTATCATTAGTTGCAATTGTGAGACCGAGGACGTCGTTTTCTGTGAAAATGAGCTTAAAACTGCACATTTTTAGAAAGGATTAAGTTACATTTTCTCAAAACCTACAACGTATTTTTTTAATGAAAATATGCATATATGACCAGGATTTACTCTTCTATAGTATTTTCAAAGTCATATTCCAATTAGGAGACTGATAAACTTAGCAAATGTGAAAAAATGTCTGCGGCAGCGGGAAAGAAGGTGAGGCAAAGCCGAAACTCCAGCCCAGACTGAATACCAGAAAGTCTGTGCCATTCTGTAGCATTACTAGTTGTTTCGTGCATCTAGATAAGTAAAATACAAATGTACGCTTATTACCGCTTTTGATACGTTGGTTTCAACTTCATTCAATATTGTATTCGTAAATCGCAAACTCATTAATTCCATTTAATTTGCACATTAAAAATATATTTTTGAAATGTCAGTGCAAAGTATTTGGTAATTGGATTGATTCAAAATTAAACTGAATCATATTTGTTGTTTTTTAAACCAACACTTGCGACTCATAATTAAATCATGTCGTAATGAAAACAACTTGAAATATGTTTAATATTTTAACGTGGGTATGTACATGTGTCAAGAACATTTTTCCAAAAATGCAATAATTTTTTACTCCATTTATGGATGGACGGGATATATTTCGTAGAAAGATGAGTCTTGAGACCGAAAAAGTTTGAGAACTACGTCCGTAATGAAATGTAGTCGTCACTAAGAAGATTATTACAGCGTTTTGCTTAAGGTAGGGGATTTGATTCCTGCAAAAATGCTGAAAAATCTGCGTGGAAGTCCATCAAATGGAGGATATTGAACAAGTAGCTCACAAAGTACGTCAAACAAATCCAACGTTTGGTGAGCTTAGACCTAGCGCGTACTGAGGAACTGGATAATTACACATAAAACAATGCTACACACACACCGACATAGAGCCAAGCTATACCACAGACAAATGCGTAAATGCAAATTACTGAGATACGCTTATGCGATACTGGGGGTGCGAATACGTTCTTTATTAGCAATATCTCCAGAGACGAGCCTATTAGGTCTCGTGATAAGGCCTAATAGGCACCAGCAGACAACCACTGGAATGAAGGCTTGGGAGAAGCCGAAAGCTTTCCCAGATACGATTATTAGTGATTTCGAGCTCCATTTAAATACTCAGGTCATTAGTCCCGTACGTGTAGTCCATGTTTTTTCATCGGGAGGTGGCGGTGATCTTCCCCCGCTGGATGACGAAATCCGGCGTGGACCTACCGTCGACTAGCGAGGTTTTCTTCAACTAGTTATCTCCCCAGCCGAGACACGCTCTAATCTCTCGACCGGTCTCCAGGCATGTGTGGTAGTGTAGTGCATGTTAGTGTAAGAGTGCGTGTAAGGGGTGAGTATATGACATGGAAGAGGAAGGAAAGATTGCGCGCGGTCCGTGGCCAGTTTATTAAGGTACTGAAATTCGTTTGGTGTTGATCCCGAGAAATCACGAAAAACTACCAATCAGAGATGCTGTCTACTAGCATTCTCCTCCAGATAGGGACTGAACCTAGCTGACAAGCTAGTGTCAAAAATCCTGCCGTCGTCGGGACTGGAACCTAGAACCTCTCGGTCCAACTGATGGCACCAACGGACCTCGGAAAACTGATAGAACTTCAGTGACATCAGTTGATGCACTGATCCACCCCTCCCGGTCAGACTCACGAGAATAAGGAAACTAAATTATATGAGAAAGCCTGTGCGATTCTGTAGCCTCACTAATTCTTTCTATTGCGAGCTATATTTCACCAGGGCTGTTCTGCTAGAACACATTCTCGGTCAAAATGCGACACGACCCGACACGTCACGTCACGTCACGAGAACAACCAGGCATTAACATATACTACATTAATATATCGTAATCTTTGCACAACAATTGTTCTTCAACGCTGCTCCTCGGCCTTATTGGCTTCCCTGACGCTGCGTTTCTGTTTCTGACGTCGTCCGCGGCTGCGCCAGCGGCGCGCGGGGCCGCTCTGATGCCTCTCCGACGCCTCACCCGCTTTGCAGGCCATTGTGCGGGTTAGTAATTGAAATGGGCGTGGTCCTGAAACTAGATGAACCCGATAAAAGGTCCTTTTTTATATAAAGAAGAACCTGATATTTTTGTATTTTGAAAATAAGTATTTAATATCGTAAACGCCTGCAAAACACTAAACAAAGTCAAAACTTCAGAACTTCTAAAATCCAGTAATGTTAAATTAAAATAATAAAACATAATTACTGCTATACGCGATTTAACTACATTCCTTCTATGAGAAGAACTTTCAAACAATCTACAAGTGACAATGTTGCGCACTTCGCCATACTTCGCCATATATGACACTTGATTTTTGATGATACATAAAAATTGATTTTTAACAGCACTCTACGATTATCGATTACTCTCTTACTTTTGCACACTATTTAATAAATATTAACTATGAAAATACTTTAAACATAGCACAACAAAATGAACTCACTGTTACTAAAAATACAAGGGAATACTTCTTTACTTTTCCATGCATTCCTTGAAAAACAAACAAGAAAATATGGTTTAGCGCTTGCACATGTTTTGTGAAACAATCGAAATTGTCAATATAAAAGTAATTTCATTTGTACGTATTTCCAATTAAAATGTCATTTTCAATCTTATTTTCAACGCAACAGGTGCAACGTGTGACAATACCAAATGAGTCAGATCAAGTAGTACGGGATAATTGGATTGCTTTAACAGATAATGTCAAATCAAATCATTCTTATTGATTTTAAATTTTACAAAAATAATACCCTTGTCGCCATTGTCCCGCAAAGTTTATAGAATTTCAATGTTAATTCCAATGATTACAGAAATAATTCTATTACGTGACATGCAGTCCCTGTTGGAGATGGCTCCGGAAGTATTTGGACAGTGAATCAATGGATAATATTACAATTTCCAGATCGTTTCCACGCTGTAACATTACGAAATATTAAATGTTTTACTAAGACCATGAATAAACTCCTGAATATGAAACACAACATATTTTATAGGTAAGAACCTGACTCATTTTTACTTTCCCGTGTATATACTATGCATATACGGAGTACTATATAGTATCAGAAAAGTTATCTAATGCTGCGCGAAAAACGGCGGATTTTTTAAAATTAAAATTTGACCTTTGTTAAAAATACAATTAATGGTCATGTAAACCTACCTGTAGTAAAAAGTAACACAAATGTCGAACATACATAAGATCTTTCGATTGATTTATGTGGCATATTTTTTTATTAAAAAATTCATTGATGAAACAAAAGACTAAACGTATGTTTGAAACGATTAGTTCCTTTCAAGTGCGTTTAAACTCAGAAATCGATTTTACAATTTAAATTTGTTTCTTTTTACTTTTTTGTTTTTAACATATTTATAAGAGAAATTATTGCATGCAAAACCGTTGATGCAACACTTTTACTCCGGCGAAGAAATGACATGCATATTTTTGGGTCATTTTTAAATTGTCAATGGTTTAAATGAAAATAACACTTGCGACAAAATTATTCAGTCATTGTTCTCTTTCATTGTTCATTGTTCTCGCCGCCCAAACTACATTTTTTTGACATTTTCTTAATTTTTAGGTTTCCTAATGGTAGAACGGAAATATTAATTTTATAATATTAAATAATACAAAAACCTCGTCCTAAATGGAAATTTTCTTACAAAATTTGCAGCCGTTTTTAAGAAAATGGCGTATAAGCGCTACTAAAAATACAAACTTTGAAGCTCTTTTTCACAGAAACGTTTTGATTTTTCGAGACACTTCATTTAATGTCATTTGAAGCACTTAAACTCACAAATAAAATACTGTTTGCAAATTGCTAGTAATGTGCATATTAAAGGTGTGACAAGGTCTTACAAAAAAAATTACATTTGTGTAATTTTTGAAAAAACAAATAAGTACCACAATATAAAATTTACGTCTTATTAAAAACTGTAATTTACACTACCCGTTTGAAAAGTTTGAAGAAAAGCTTTGGAGCCATTCATGAGAAAACGGCGTTTGAGTGTTTCTGAAAATGCGGAATTTTGAATTAGTTTTCACAAAAAACCCACAAACCCCACATGTTTTGTTTGTTTCCCACAAACCTTACTTGACATCATTTAAAGCACATGTACTTATTAATATAATAACGTAAACAAATCGCCACTAATGTAAATATTAACAATGTGAGAGAAGTCAAAAAATTAAATTTTTGCAATTTAAAAAAAAACAAAAGTACAGAGCGATGTGGCGTTGATGACATCTAATATAGTACATTTAGCACTATCCCTACCAAAAGTTTAAAGAAAAAATTTGGAGCCGTTTTTGAGAAAATCTTTTTTTTTTAATTGCACATATTGCGAAAACTACGAAAATTTTCAAAAAAATGTATATGACCTTAATGAAAGAAATCAATCTGGAGAACAAATTTTATTAGAAGAAAAACATCGCTATCAGCAATTTTGTAGTTGTTGGAAGAGAACGAAGAACAATTTTGTTTCTTAATTTAGCAACTCGATTTATCCACTTCTTCGTTACAACGGCCGGCCAATGAATTGTTTTCTGCCGAAAATTAGCCGTTTTTCGCGCAGCATTACATAACTTTCCCTATACTATGTATATTACTCCGTATATATGTACGTATACGGGAAAGTAGAAAAAAAGACCATCCGTAATTAGTTTTAGTGAGCCCTAAGAATGGAATAAAAATATTCAGAAATATTGGCAAACTAATGATTCAATTGTTTCTACTCACTTCCACTAAATCCTACAATGGTCATAAATTCTACAATGGTTAGATATTTTATATACAAATTTACTCCATTCTCTCATAATAACCGGACGCAAGAAAGGAAATACCTACGAAAAACTTTTTATATTTAGAAAATATAATACAACAGGCTGACGTCCCTTCCTGCAGAGGAAATAAGTGAGTTGCTGCTTTGCGTTGGCTACTCGATCTCGTGTCACCGCCCATTTGTTCCACCAGCGATGGTGACTGCAGACGAAAGGAGTTACAAAAAAAGGACTGTATCGCCTCAGACAGCTCTGGACATTTAATGAAAATTAATTTTTATCTCGATGGCTTCGAGCGGCTGGGTGGCGGGGGGAGGAGGGAGGGGAGAGGTTAGCGCGGCGGATGCTATAAACGCCACGCACGCACTCACGCGGCGCCAGGTGGAGTTATCGGCGGACTAAATCTGGAGCGCCGCGCGCACGCCACTCCGCACTCTTCGCGCCCCCCACCCCGCCCCTCCCCGCCACGCCCCACTCGAGTTCTGGAAAAATGTAGAGCGCTGTGTTTTTCTGCGAGGAACCTCCGAGCGCGGTCAGTTGGTAGCGTCGCAGAAACGTGGAGATGGGGGTGGGGATGGGATGGGGGTGGGGGATGGGATGGGGGTGGGGGTGGGGATGGGGAGATGGGGGTGGGGATGGGATGGGGGTGGGGGTGGGGATGGGGAGATGGGGGTGGGGATGGGGGTGAGATCGGGGGAGGTGGGTGGGATCGGGGGGGTGGGATCGGGGGTGATGGTGAGGGCGGGAGAGGGGGTGGGGGCAAGGTGCCTGCAGGGCAGGACAGAAAGAGAGTGAGGCAGGAAGGGCCGAAATGGGTCTGGGAGAGAAGGGTGGTACGGAAAGGTTGAGCAGGCAGGGGCAGGTAAGAGAAGAAAAGGGACGGGAGAGAAGCGGCTGACGGGAGGGGTGCAATGCGCTAAGAGTTGTACGTGGTAGAGAGAAGAGTCGGAGAATTAAGGAGGGGCGGGGAAGGGAGGCAAGGGGAGGGGATTAATGAACAGGAAATAGTTCCCATTCCCGGAAAGAGAAAGAGGATGGTCAAAGGCAAGGAAGGGGAAGGTGCGGATAGGGGACTTAATGGGGGCGGGGATAGGAGGTGATGACAAATAATGGGCGGGGAGAGCGGGTGCGGAAACGGAAAGAAATGGTAAAGGAGAAGTGCAAGGAGGGGTAGGGATGGCTGGGTAGAGGTTGAGGAGGTTTGTAGGGCTTCAGATCGTAAGCAGAGAACCAGACGGTCAGAGCGGCAAGAGAAGAGCTGCTATCTTTTGTGTCGGATTTGCTTTTTGATTATATATCTTCCAAATACGCCTCACCAATATATTTGAATAGAAACGATACAAAATGAATTTCATATCGTTTTGGCGATACGCGCAATTTTCGCATTCTCAGACTCCACTAGAGGCTGAAATTGCAAAGATTCAAAGTGATATAACAAAATAGCTCCAAGCGCCGAAACAAATTATGGTTATTGCTAACGCCAACAGTAATAGAAATTATTTTCGCATGTATTCTTTATAAACAGCATTAATACATGCTGAAATAATAAAAAAGTAAGAAAAGAAGAAATATGCATTTTACAGTCACCAACTTTACATGTTTAAACGCTTGCGCGAAATAGTCTACGGCCGAGTCCGGAATACAGCAACTGCGACAGCCAAATAATGAGAACAACATTCCAACAGGGGTTTTGAAGACGGCAGAAATTGTCGAGCTCCACCAAACCTCAGTGTTTTTAAGATGCAATGATATGAAGTCTTGACCAGACCATTAGTAGATCTAAGAGTCTCGCTGTAAGTGAATGTAAATTTAGTACCTATGTTAGTGTATTTTCTTTTCTATTTTCTCGACTTACGAATTCTTCATAAGAAGAGAACGTTAGGTAATCGTGCGTCAGAAAACGGCAACTTTTAAACACAAAAACTCTTGTAGCCGGATTCTGATAACGAAAAAGTGGATAAATTATGTTTCTAAATTTTGAAAAAAAATCTTCTTAACACGTGCTGTAGACCAAATTTATGTTCCTTTGGTTCTTGATACAGAGAAATCGATTGACGGTAAAACGTCCGTTGTCTGTCCATCTGTGGTCAACGCTAAAGCCTAAACCGTTCAGACGATTTTCTTCAAAATTGATATTCCACAATCGTTCTGACTCATGTCACGGCACCTTGAATTTGAAACCGATATTTTAATTTTGGGGGATATTTTACATGAAGCGCCTCGGAAATTTTCAAAAACGACTCCATGTATTTTTATTATATGTTGTTATTGAATAGTGCAAATTTGAATAGTTTAAGTAAATGGTGTAGGTCTCACTTTCGTTGAAATCTCCAATTTTTCGAAAACTACATTAACCAATTTCAAAACTACAAAATTAGAGATAAAGGCTTTTGTCTCTGACAGTCTGTTGTACAAAATTAGTTCTTTAAATAAGGTCATGTACAATATTTTGAAAATAACAGTAGTTTTTGCGTAATTTACGAAAATTTTGTTTCTCAAAAACCGCTCCAATTTTTTTTTTTTGAGTTTCCTCTACTTATGTAATAAGAGACATAAAAATAGCGTAATAATAGCGTAATGTAATATGTAACAAAAGCGTAAAAAGTATTACCCTAGTTTCATTATTCGGTATAGCTCGTTTTTCTTCGAAAATTGCAAAAAACATCAAAACCACAAAATTAAAGATAGAGATTTTTGCCTTAGAGAGTCTGTTAAACAAAATTAGCTCTTTAGAAAAGGTTATATTGATTTTTTTGTAAAAGTAAGTAAAATTCGCGTAATTTTTGTTTGAAATTAATGAAATATATTGGCGAAAAAGTATATACTGTTGTAGCATCACTAGTATTTTCTTTCTTTTATTTTTTATTTCTTGTATTTTTAAATTCTTTTTTATTATTTTATTTTATTTAACGACGTGAGAGACAAGTCAAAAAAATGAAATTTTTGTAATTTTGAATTTCTTTTAGTGATTTTGGAGTTGCAACATTATTTTTTTTCTCTCAGCACGCACCCACTTTCAGTGTAACTATATTTTAATTTATATTTTCAGTATTCTTTCCGGTTTCGTCGTGTACCCTCCCTGGGTTAACTATATTACACTTTTTTTCGAAATTGAAAGAAAACTATGCAGCCTTCGGTCATGTGAGTGAAAGGTTTGTACGGTCTCATTAGATACCCAGAAGCTCGGAAAAAGTCCCAAAACAATAAAACGGTTTTGATTTTGACTGTAAAATGCAAATACTTGATTTTGTTATTCCGCCAATTCTTATAATGCGCGTACCGACTGAATGTTCACACTCAGTGTTTCATACTCAGTCACGACTTACGACATCATAAGTCGTAAGGCATCAAGGCTTCAAGGTATAGGCCGGCCGCCATGCAATATTTCCATTCAAGAGTTATGGAAAAGTACCTTTTTGATACTCTTCGTAAGAAAAGAACTATTTTACTGTTTATTCGTTTATACTACACTATGGTATAGCAGTATTCTTGAGGACGGTTTTAATTAAAATATTTAATTTATTGCTAAATGAGAATTTTATTTGTTTTCGAGCAGCGTTCGTGCTACATTTCGCGAAACCATTTCGTCGGGTTTTATCCATGTATAAAGTGCTGCAGCAGCACTTCCGCTGTGCAGGCCACAAGCCTAGTGTAGATGCTGAAGGCCGCGCGTCCTCCCCGCACCAACGCCTGGCCCGGTCCCTCGCCTCCGCGAACGAGTAGCGGGCCCAGGGGGCGCGGCGGGGCGGGGAGCGCCCGATGACACGTGTTCCGCGCCTCGCTGCGTGTGACTGCATGACAGCTGCCGCGCGCCGAGCGCAGGGGACGGGGGCAGCGGTAGAGATGGACGCTCCGAGCTTCTCTGGACCGCGCAACGCCGGGCGACGGGTTTCGAAGATGGGCTGCCTGGATAATCCCGGGAGAGGCTCTTCTCCACAGAGACACGAGGAGCTTCCAAAGAAACAAAATACGAGGCCTGTCTAAAAAGTATCCGACCTTAATTTTTTCCGCGCAAAGTAGTGATTATAAGGCGGCGCCACTGTGCACGGTGGAAGGAGGATTCTTAATGCGCATGCTTGAATTTTTCATCGCGTTTGCTTGTGCCAGTCTCTGGCTGGTGGTCGCTAAGTAAGGTGCTGTTCGTAGTGTTCGTCGGATTTAGTTTTCTCGCAAGATGACTGAACGAATTGAGCAAAGATACTGCATCAAATTCTGTCAAAAGCTAGGTGATTCTCAAAGCCAAACAATTCGTAAGATTCAGCAGGTGTTTGGAGAAAATGCAATGGGTGTAACACAAATTAAGCAGTGGTTCAACCGATTCAGAGATGGCCGCACATCAGCCGAGAGTGAGCAGAGTGGCGCCGGGCGCAAACTGCTCGTAATGCAGCTGTTGTTGAAAGGGTGCGAAATTTGGTGATGGCAGATCGCCGATTGACAGTGCGGGAGATGTTCTCCGGCGACTCCGTGACGCAATTCGGCGCAAAAGACCAAACATGTGGACGGCGAGAAACTGGCATTTGCATCATGACAACGCCCCTGCACATTCATCCCAATTGATCCACATTTTCTTAGCTTCTCTGATTGTTTCCAAATTGAAGATGTCACTGAAAGGATCCCGTTTTGAGAGCAGAGAAAAAATAATGCGGAACGCGACGACGGAGCTGAACGCCATTCCAAAAGAAGACTTCCAGAGGTGTTTCCAGCAGTGGAAGGATCGGTGGGCTAAGTGTGTGGAAGCACAAGGGGCCTACTTTGAAGGGGATTAGGGTCCCAAATCTGTCAAGTATTCGAAATATTTATTCTGTCCAAAGGTCGGATACTTTTTAGACAGGCCTCGTATTCTTAAATCGATACGCTCCCCTCTTAGGAAATATATTTATTTGGTCATTTGTAGCTATTAACATACCTAGAAATGTTATGATTGTTATTACTGCAGAGGCCAAAGTTAAAAATCTCGGCTTCGCTACGCTCCCCCTCGATTTTTAACTTTGGCCTCTAACTGGTATGTTCTGCATTTTGTCGGTCACCATAAATTCTGACGATTTAGGCGAAAGTTTATGAGATTACTGCGATAGTAAACAAATAAATTATGTTACTGTGGCACGTTAGTACACTTTGTGGGGTGTTCTTGCAATATATCTGTTTAAACAATACTCGTATACCGTACTTTGAGAAAGATGGATATAAATAATTCTCCTGAACTTAAAGATACCTAAAGAAATGCCGTTCGGTGAGGAAATTGGTGCATTGACTTCCAGTGGTGACACTTTCACATCTACAGAACACATGATTGCCGGAGGAGAGATTCATTTCGTGGAATGCCAGATAAATGAGGATAATTTAGCAAATATACATTGTTCAACTTGCGCAATTAATAATATATCAATTAACAATAACTATCCCCAAACCTAATATGAGTTAGTACTTTTACTCTGAATTGTTTGAATCTGATTTGTTTTGTTCATCCCCATGTTTTTTTCTTAACAAATAATTGACTTGCGATTAATCGATTGTTGTTTATTTACGTTGCTAAGGAGGTTAAAACCGTTGCTAAGGATGTTAAATTTCTTAACGTACAGGTAGGTACAAGTGCACTCAACAAACCTGTAGTTTTGCATGTTAACAGGGTTTAAGAGCGCATGTGATCGATAAATAATGTTTATTTACGAGGATAATGCTGCTCTCCGATATAAACTAACATAGTGGAATTTCTTCTGGTAAATTAATCCTCCTGCGATAATTCATATACACATCGCTACCTCTGCAACGCTATTCATTGAGAGATTCTCATGTGAAAAATCTCAACCGTTAGTATTCTAATTGTATAGTGCTGCAGGAAAGTTTCTAAGCATTGAGCCTAGTCGGGACCTCGTATTAAAATTGCATTGATGTTGGCAGCAACCAGATCACTGAGAAGCAAGTGAAGGGGACAACACTTCCAGCATCTGTTAGAAAACTGTTAAGTAAAGAATTTACGTTTTACAAGCTGAAGCACTTGCTACCAACATAATTTATGTGGCTAGCACAATCACCAGCAAAATGCCACAGCGGAGAGACTTCTCTGGCGCGCTGCAGAAAGACTCCGAAAAAATGAACTTTTCCCATTTTCGAAAAATCATTTCAATAAGATTTTAGAATAGAATAGAATAGAATATTAATTTCGCTACTGAGGAATACATGGAATACTTTCGGTGGTAGCATTTTCTAATCAATTAATCTACAAAAAACAAACATCAAACAACTACACAAATACAACAAATACACAAAATGAACATCAAACAACATTAAAATTTTTACACATTACATAAAATATTTTAACTAAAATGAGACCCACACAAGTTTTAAGGCTATACGAAGACAAAGTTTAATCAAAAACTTGTAAGCCAATTTTGAGAAAATTTTGAAAATGTTTCAACTTTATGCAAAGTTTCCCCCAACATTATATTATCCGTTTCAAACATGCAGAGCCTCGAGTTCGTTCGGGGACTATCAATTGTTTTAGAAAACTGTCAGTAAGATTTAGACGCTAGCTTTTGCCATAAACAGCCATTTTCCCGGCAATCAATTTTTCGGTATCGAGGATTCACAAAAAACAACATCGATTCTGACTACACAACGCGTTAGAGTTAGTAATTTACTGCACACAGACACAAGATTTAGCCACTTTTTTGTTACCAGGGCCCAACAATGTACAATCCACACACACACGGAAATTATAAAAATTGTTTCTCTGAAGTTTATTGCCACACCTGAAAAAGCAGCACAATTAAAATTCTAAAACGATATCAACATATCTGGAAGTAGTAATCCATGAACTAAGTTGTAGATATGAAAACAATGATCTGAAAACTATCAATACCTAGAAACTATACGATATTATTTATGTTTAAAAACATGAATTTTTAATGGTTTCAATGCATTTTTCATATTGAAGATAATATCAAAAGAGTTACCAAATATAGTACTTGTCCAGACGAATATAAAAATAAGTAACAAAAATTGGAAGATAAATGTACACGTAAAATGATTAAAAATCACATAAGTATGAAATAGTTTTCATTATTTCTTTTTTCATCACTATTGTTAGTAAATTGCGTATCTGTGTCCTCCTGAGTTTTTTCAAAACAATAGGTTTAGTTGCCATTCCGTTTTGTCGCTCTTATTATTTTTAGAACTTTTCATATCAGTCAACCAAAAACCATATTGAGAGCCATTTTCAAAGAGATTTTCGTCAAAGAGGTGTTTTTATGTGTGAATGGACACATTTCGCGCGAGTCTTTGTTATTTCAGGCTCCACAAATTCCGTACATTAAAAATTCCCCAAAATTCAAAGACCTACGGCACCACTCTAATTATGTGCAACGCTTTCAACAGAATGTAATTTTGGACAGATAATGACGACATTTTTGTGTGAAGTATCAACGTTTGAGTCAACAGCCTCGAATACTTCCAGCAATAGAAGAAAAATTGGGAAATTGCAATACGATGCCCCACTTCAATGTTACAAAATGTGTTATTTTATTTAAACTAATAATTATAGTACGTTATATTTAAAGTTATCCAGGGTAATTATTCTCACTTTAAGTAATTATTCTCACTCACGCAACACCAATCCCCGCTACTTTAAGGAGAGATGATGCTAAATTCAATTTCATAAGAAGCCATGAACACAATAAGTAACAGTCATGTAAATGTATTACGACTGGATAGGGAATTACCAGCAAGGCGTAAATCAAACAGATTTAAGAAAAAAAGCACTCCAGTCGGAGATTGGGACATTTTGAAATATCAGGTGCACATGAAATCCGCGAAACACATTACGTCGCGCAGAACGCGAAAACGATGCGTCTTAGAACCTTAAAATCAAATTTTTATGGATACTTAGCCCCCGTAAGGAATTCATGTTATGATTTAACGGATGTGCTTCACGGCAAAGTGGTTGGAAACGAGCAGAAACTAGAAATCTACATAAAAAATAAATATACGTAATAATGGGTCCGTCAGGCCGGACCTATAATGCTTCAAAGTACAGCTCAGATCCTCGCCTGAATTAAGGTCTAGAAACTATTTTCACTTTAAAACAATTATCTATGAAGTGTGGAATGTTTGCATAGATAAGCTAGTAATCTTTGCTTTGTAACGCCAAATTGAATAGGGATGTGCTGATATGTGAATGAAATGGTGTGCGCTTCAGTTACCAATGGGAATGTTCCATTGCAACTGAAACACGAGTTCAGTGCAACACTATTCATTTCATTAATAAACAAACATAATCGCTTAACAAGAACATCACAAGAAATGAAATCTCAAATACCATATTCCAAGCAAAACTCAATGAATTTGCGTATTAAATTATCGGTGTTTAATGCTTCCTTCCTCACGGGTTCCTGGAAGAATCCTGCAAAACTCTTGTGACTTGAAGTCGGTAGCCCTGCACTTACAATGTGATGCCATCGACTTCCAGGGAATTAAATCGATTCTCTCTCGGTCGGGGCAGGGCAGGGTAGGGCTGGACAGCAGCGGCCACTGTGTCGGCAACGCCATCGCCCGTCACTTTTTTTTCTGTTTTGTTTCTCGGTCCCGCCGCGCTCGAGCGGGCGCGCCAGGAGCGCTGGGCACACATTCCGGGAGCCGAGTGGAATCAATTGGCGCGAGGTTAATTGAATGCGTTGGTTACCATTTTCAAACAAGTGGCCCTGATACCTTTTGTGACGTAATGGGCGGCCTCCTGGTTTGGTATTCGTGCCGACGCGGTCGCGTCCCGGCATGAGGCAAGAATTCCAATGAACAGCCGACGGGCGTATTATAGACCCATAACGGTCCTGCCGAACATCCCTTCCCGCTTGGCTCGTCCCGGTGGAACGACCTGGCAACGGGGCTGCTGGGAGCGCAAAAAGAAGCAAGAATTAAAACGCAATGTACAATAAATAAAACGCTATGGTCGGATTTAGAAAATTATAAATACTAAATATATTAACCTTGTTCAATCGTTACGATGAGTAATAGTTCTCTTGATATTTGACTATATTATTACAGAATGTTTTAAATAGATGTGGTTGATGCGAACATATTCTTAAAATAAATATATAAAATAAAATCTACATGATTCAGAAAGAAATGTCTTTTTAGTACATATGAAGTACCATAGGAATGTACATTTCTTCAAATTTTACTATTTTTATTTTGTTATGTAATAAATAGTTAATATAATTCCTACTATTCCTCTCTTTACTCATGTGTATTGCTCCTATAAAACAACTTTAATAGTTTTCTTAATTATTCCTGTTGCTTCGAGCAAGAAGGACAATTGTCAATTCAGAATGGGCAGTTTTCTCTTTTGGCAGAGCACTGCATCTACGTTACGACTTCTGTATATTTCATTATTTCTGATAAGGTAATGGTTTTTAAAACTTTATATCGTATTTCATTTGACCAATACAGTTGTATTAAAATTGAATTGTTTAAACATTTTATGACATTGGTCCTTTTTGACAATTCCGAACACAGGTCTTTCACTTCACATAAGTCCCACTTGACTGTATGAAGGTTTGAACTAGAGTATTTTATTAATCTTTTATTTAATATATTAATGGTTAAAAATCAAAACATGTCTAATGTTGTATCCATTCTTTATTTTTCTTCAATAAACAGTTACCTAAGCTATGGCGAAGCCTTTGTAAAGCAACTTTTATGCAAGAGCAGTAGAGAATCACTGTTGTGTGATACACTTAAGTTGTGATATATTTGAACACTTCTCAAAAATATATATAATAACATTATCAAAAGAAAACATGAATTTTGAGTAAAATATTTCTGAATAATAAAGACAACAGAAAAGACAGTTAGAAACAGAACTGTAAATAGCAAAGAAAGTAATGACTTAAATCATTAACGTTCGACATCTGAATCAATGTCATCTGTCCGTTTATGAATATTGCTAAGAAACGTTTCGCAGTATTTTCTGTTGAATGTATGAATGGTAGAAGATCTTTAAGATCCTAGAACGGTGTTGTCAAGGTCTATGCCACGAGCGGGATTCCGTGGCACGAGTGCCGCGATGAAATCGCCCCTCCATGCACTCCGTTACCCCGCCACCAGAGACAACGCCATTCCTATTGTAAAGGGCGGAGTTACTAATAGTTTCCTTTCCCGACGCTAGATGCGCCAGAGAAGCTCGTGGCATGCTACGGTGCCACGACGCGTGCCACTGCCACCAGTAGACGACCTTGACATTACTGTGCTAGAGCTTGGTGGTTGGTATTAGAAGAGGTTTATCACTGATAAACTTTAAAGCTACTCGACTGATATTTCCAAACCCTTCTTTCCTATGGTTTGGTGAGTATTGCCTATGCTTAATTTTGTTCCTTGTCACACTTTCATTTAGCGGTGTTGATTTTTCTGTGAAAATGTTCTGTCTCAAAATTGTTTGGAAACTGTACAAGTAATCGAAATTCATTTCAGGCACTTCAAGGAGTTTCCGTAGGCGCTATCTAAAGACCCAAAGTATGTCAACATTCGCTACTGTCCAAGGGCCTAAGTACACAATGGCCCTTCTTACACCATTGAAATGACAAAAAATCGTAAGCCAATGCATAGATAGATAGTGAAATCAGGAGATAGGACCGTCTTCGGACTTTGGCCTTTCTTGCACTGAAAGGAGCTTCAAGCACACATTGATCACACAAGCCGAAAATCACTAAAAAATGTCGATGGCGCTTCTTGTACCAAGCAAAAGATTACGTTTTTGGACTGTACACATGTAAGTTCCAAATTATTTATTTAATATTACGATAAGTTAATTGATAACGATATATTTACTTAAACGTAAAAAATCAAAATACAGTAAACCCTCGTTAGTGCGAACTCGCTTACCACGAATTTCGCCGTAACACGATCAAAACTTCGGCCCCGGCAAGAGTTTACGGTAATACGGACATTTATAATACTCGGTTAATACAATAATTTTTATTACACGAGCACCGATTATTTCCGTCCCTTGGAATTCGTGTTAATGAGGGTTTACTGTAGTATCAAATCAAAAATATTTGATAAAAGTTAACAGTCTTTTTCAAAACGTGACGCATCTATATGTTCCATATTTCTGACATTTTAAAATCTGATTTAAATATATTACATTAGTAGAGTGTTTCTTACGGTTGCTGTATGTAAGTTTTTACGAAAAGAGATCGGCAATATTCAGTGCGTAGTTTATCTGTTTGATTTTGTCGATCAACAACTTTGACATGAGGACACACGTTTTGACTCACATCTCTGGTTTATATAAATATAAAGTCCACTCTGGAATCCATATTATTCTACCAAACAAAGGCAAACAAGTTTCCACCCGAGCAGTCTGCGTGTCATTATTTGCGATGGAAGCAGGCGAGGACGCAACGAAAACACATTTTTCAGGGCGAGTTTCTGAAACTAAACGAGCTGATAAAAATTGTTCACTGGGCAGTGGGCACAGAGTTAATTAGGGACGTTGACAAACTTTTCGTATTTTCCCATGAAATACGCTTTGGAATATCTTTTAGATCAGAAATGGAGGTTTTAAAAGAGTTTTTTGAGACTCTCACCTTTAATTCTCATATAAAATCAGTTTTGCTCATCAAGAACTCCGTAGTCTGAGTCTTGCCAAAAGATGAAAATTGTGGCAATAGACAATAGCGTTGTGAAGCTTATTAAAGAATGTTAATAGCAAGTAAGACGGTAATAATTCGTTTAGCCGCAGTACTTCTAATGCTTGCCTTCGTGCGGAGAAAACTGCGTAATCTAAATGCAGACAGATGTAGTGAATGAGGAGCGGAAAGGGTGTCAGAGGGGGGGCAGCTAACGAGTTTCTGCGTGAAAACAGCTGACGTCTTCGCCTGACTATAATTAGTTTACAAAGAATTTGATAGATTAGGGTGAATTCGTCTTCTGACGGCGGCATGCTTTTTTTCCTTTCAGGTTTTTCCCTCAGACGTAAGACCACGGGAAAGGGACCATATCAGAGAGATACGGTCTCTTTCCTGCGGCATTGATGCGATGGAGACACCATCTGGGGTACATACCAGGAATCAAAAGTATCGTCGGGTGTAGGTTTTGCAATAGCAATGCACCATCACATTTCGCTAATGGGCTGCAAAAGGGGCACAATTCAAAAAAATAAGAATCTTGAGTTAATACACGCTCCAAATTTTCAGATTGGTCTAAGCAGCACAACAGCATATCATACAGAACAGTATTCCACCAACAAATGGTAGAAGTGTAAATGTAAGAATAATGCACTTCAATACAAGGAGAACCACTTCAAACTCATTTATCTCAACTACTGATTTTTTTAAATATTGCAGCCCACGAACAATATATCGAAGCTTGATCATTCGAAAAATCGAATTCATTCTTCTGAAAAATAATTTTCTGTAGTGGTTGTTGCCTTCCAAAACGACGAAAGTGGTTCCTCTTAAGGAAATTAAAGGCACCTTTGGCGCACCCCATCGTTGAACGCCTCGCGCGGCCAACGCCTGATTGGCGAACGCTGCCTTCGTGTCGCGGCGGAGGCGAACGGCCGCTAAAATCCGTCATTACCCCGCGCGGCAGCGCGTCGAACGGAGGCACTGAGTGAAGTCACGTATATGTTTAGCACTTATCGCGATCGGCGCGGGATTCGAACACGCAAAGGTCAGCGCCGCGGGCGCGCGGGCTCGCGCATGCGCTCTCGCTCTTCCGGTTCGACTTGCCAGTCGGGGCCCCAAACGCTTGGCGTTTAGCTTCGCAATCGAATATCGAATCGTTCAATAAGGAGCGAGATTTGCGACATGCGCCAAATCCTACTCACTTCGGAGCCGCTACAGCTGCTCACATCGTTTCTGTGGTTTCCCTTGCTCAGCACGTGAGCCTCCCAGAGTTGCAAGTGTGTATCCCAGTACCATGTATATACCATGTATATGCTATGTATATCCCAGTACTGACCTTGAAAAATCCTGGTACTTTCACTCAAATTCCTGGACATCAATGATAACTGACTTAAAGTCTCAAATTATTCAGATTATAATTCCATTCTACTTTGATTACAGTGTCCTTAGTAAAGTTTAAGCTCCCCATTGGATGACACCATTACATCTGATGATCTGTCAAAGGACACTAAACAAATCTAAGTATATATTTTAAGGTGCACTGGAATTTTGATCAACAACTCGATATCGATGCATTTTATATCAATGAACTAAATGGAAGACTAAGACATTCTGTTCTTTTCTGCTATGAAATGTGCCAGGAAAAGACTATCCTACGTCAATGCTTTTACGTCAGTGTTTTCACCAATACCATAGTTATTTGTAATATTGGTGTTAGTTTTAAATTATTGAATAAAAAATATTATACGAATCTTAAATTGTACATCATTAATTACCGTAGCCGTACAATCCTGGTATTTAAACGTACCAGGATGTCTACGTTTGGACCAGACGTACCTGGATGTCTGTACATCCTTGTACATGGTATCTTCCTTACAATCCTGATAAAAATACCAGGATCCCGGTACGTCTGGCAACACTGGAGCCTCCTGCTCTCGGGGAAATCCCGTTTCTCGAAAATTCGACTCCACGTGCTTTTAAGTTATTGTCACTCTATGTGAAATTTTTTAACAAATGGATTTGAAAACAATTTCAGGTAATGCTTCCGTTCTTTGACCAATTTACACATATAATCACTGTTTTATTAATTCACTACAACTTACAAGTCCTAACTAATGGACAATGCTAATTTGGATACTAAGAAAATCGAAGTAATTGATTTTTTAAAATAATTTACACAAACTCTTTTTGTCTTTCACAATCCTTGGTTGTGGCAACTGCTTCATTTCTACTATGCATCATTCAGAAAAGATGGTAGAATATGGTGCGGAGTTTGCGACGTTTCCATCATAGAAATGCATTTGAGGCATTGTTTTTTCGTCGTATCTGTTTATTTGTGCGTAAAGCTTTATCAGTCGCATTGCGGTCATCTTCAGTGCCGCATTGCGCTGAAGGTGGCCGCAATGCGACTTCGACTATTCAGAAAAGAAATACTCATATAGAGGAGTTTCTTTAAGAAGGGATCAATTTGACAGGGCGGGAAACAACTGAACGTCATAACGGGAGATGCCATTGCATCAATGATCAACATGAAGCCATTTACAAATTAGCTAAAAAATGAACGCATTGACAAAACCCATGATGAACTTAACTCGCAATTATTTTGCCAGCAGTGGTCAAGCAGTGGCTATCAAAGCGGTCCCTTCTTATAGCAATCTCTATATCCTAGCAGCATTTAGAGAGGTATTCATTAACACCATTTCCTTTGTTTTCTTAATCTCTTTCGACATTGAACAACAATATTTTAATCGCTGTGTGCTTCCACCCCAATGCCATTATTTTAGTTCCCTTTATTCTTATTGCTTACCAAGAGTACTTCCATATTATCATTGATCCTGCATCAGGCCAATTTTGTGCCATTTACATGGAATTAAAATTATCACTCTACTTTTACTAAATTATTCTCATTAGATACAAATATTTGAAATGAAGGGATTCTATCAATCTTTTAACAACTGCATAATTTAGTCTTGTCTCCCTATGTTGCAGCAGTAGTGTTTTCCTGTGAACCTGGGGGTTAAATATTCACTGCACCACATTCTTCCGAAGACAAATAATGAAGTAGCTACTAGTCGCGAGACTTTTCTTGACGTCTGAGCTCCCTAATGCTCAACCCAGCACGACGCAGCACGATCTGGTCAAAACCTTGGTCTCACACTAAACGGGGCGGCAAGATTTTCAATAGCACCTACCGTTGCTTTCGAATGCATACAGTTCTCACGTTTTTCGCTGTTCCTTGCTGTGTCCTGTGACTTATTTGTTATTTTATAGGACAATATTTTGCTTCCTTCTTGACTTTACTATTCGGATTTTGATTTATTTTATCGTCTACTATCGTGTTGTATTAAGAGCAAAAGAGGCACGAATTGTATTAATAATGTTACAGTTGGTAACACGCGTTTGGTGTGACGTAGACAATAGTCTCCTCTCCCCGTACTGCGAGACTTCAAGAAAAGTCGCGCGACTACAGTGCGATTTTTCTGACTCTTCCCCTCAAAACCCTATGGCCATGATGGAATATCACACGGCATTTCGCGTCTTTCTCCGTTGTGCCGCTAGAAGTCGTATGATCGCAAGCACTGTTTGATACAGTCGCGATCAAGCGATATCTGGCGACACGACTAAGAATGTCGCGAAATACCGTGACATATTCCATCCTGAAGACGCGCCTTCAGGGGCAAAGATAGAAAGATTGCAGTATAGTACTGTATTCGTTATAAACGAGAAGGAACAGGTATACTACACAGATATACTACTCGGAGGAGATTTCTGCGCCGTTGTTCTCTCCGATCGTGAACCCAGAGCGCAGCAGATGGCCTGAATAGCGCCACTTGCAACGAAGGTCGCCAATTCCATCATTGATCTGCCTTCCTCGTTCGAAATCGCCACCAGCCCTGGCAATGCCACCGCTCTCCTCGGCCTTCCGGAGTTCTCCCCCCCCCCCTCCTCCGAGCAGAACACTAGCGCGCTGCGGCAGCCGGCGCAACCACGCGCCGTGATGGCCCGGGATCACGCTCTTGCACTGTTAGCCTCTCAGAGAGGAAGCATTTTACAGACCAGTTTTGATAATAATATTACTGTTAATAATTTTGTAAATCATAATTATGACAATAATGTGCTACAAAATGAGATTATCGGCCTTACAATAACAGAATGCTCAACTTTTGCCAATATTGAGTGCCGAGGGACGCGCAATCAAGTGGCTAAAATATCCAGAACGAATTGTCATTTAGTTATAGACTAATTAAGAACCCTCCTGCGTGATACAAAATACTCATCAAAGTTCTAGAAAGTAATTAGTGGTTTTCTGGGATACGCTCGCTGTCATTGAAAAAACGTGGTTTATTATATCAAGGAGCCTAACACAAATGCATTAAGATAGTTCAATCAACGAGTGAAATGACGGAAGCACGGTCAAAATTATACTGTATTGATAGGTTGATAAATGTAGAATGGAAAGGCAGAAGAAAAGGCAGTGACTACACGTGTGGTACTGCACGAGTTACGTCATCGAATTTGTCAAAGAATTTCCCCGAACCAAATTGAAGTGTTTTAAGCTGTGAATGTGCAAGACAATTTGAGTAGCGTGATGTAGATAATTTTCTTATGAGAGGAAATACGTCGAAGGAAGGTAATTGTTTTAACTTAGAACTAACAAATACACTTCTTTTACTTTGATCGCTGATTATAGAATTAAAATAGTGATGCTGCAGAATGGCACAGACATTCTAGTATTATTTTTCCATTTCCTTTAATCTCGACTAGCTATTCGGACTTGCCACATTCTCTTGCCAGTCGCCATCTACCGCCTCCAAAGTACATCTTTTTCACATGTTCTTAATTTTTCGGTTTCTCAATAGAAGAACGGAATTTTTGTTTTAAGAATATTGAACAGTAAAACCTCGTCCTTAAATGTTCATTTTCTTTGAAAAATTTGGAGCCATTTTTAAGAAAATATTTCTGTGTATTAGAAATTTGAAGCTCTTTTTCACAGAAAATTTTTGAATATCCGAAATACGTAATTAAAAGTCATTTGAAGTATTTTAACTCACAAATTCAGTAGTATTTACAAATTGCTGGAAATGTGTATATTGACAAGGTGAAAAATCTTTAAAAAAATTACATTTGCGTAATTTTTGAAAAAAATACTCCAAAATTAACTTTATGTCATATTAAAGAGTGCAATTAGCACTACCCGTTCGAAAAATTTGAAAAAAAAATGGAGCCATTTATGAGGAAATGGCCTGTCTCTGAAAAAGCAGAATTTTGAGCTAGTTTTCATAGAAAACGGTTGAGTTTTCGAGAAATTTTATGACATTCTTTAAGTGACATGCACTCATAAATAAATTAATGTCAACATAACACTGCCAAATTAAATGTTCACGGCGTGAGAGACAAATCTAATGTATATGCTTCATGTAAAGTACCCCCAAATTTTGAAGAACGTTTTTCAAAATCGCGGCGCTTCGAGTGGAGGCAGATCGACCGGGGATTATCCATTTTGGAAGATATCGTGCGTATTGTTTAGGCGTTACTGTACTTTCTAGGACGGACATTTTGAAACAAAACACCTATTCGGTACCAGAGAACCTCAAAACGTGTACTTCCGTTAAAATCTCGGAATCGATTTTCCGCAGCATTAGATAACTTTCCCTATACTACGTGTATTACTCAGTATATACGTATGTATACGGAAAAGTAAAAATTGGAAGCTCATATCAACGTAATGAAGATAAAATTATGTGATATCCGTTTCGGTAAATGGGTTGCAATAATGTAACAGTTAAATTTATTCATTTTTGTGTCATTTGTAAAAGTAAGAAAAGACTACTATTCCTAACTACCGAAATAAATGCAGATATGCACCACAGGCGTTTGGTTTGAATCGGACTTTTTCATGTTATAGTTGAGGTGTTTATTGAGGCAGACATTACAATATTACATATTACGTAATTGTTTCCCAGTATAATGTGAGAAAGCGTATGATGTTGCAGCACCTCTACTTTTATTAGCAAAGGCTTTCTGAAATAATTCTTTTTTATGAGGAAATTATTCACTCTTTTAAATCAATACGAATAATTCTTACAACGGGATTCTCTCCTTGAAGGTGGATAACTGATGGATATGTGGTATTGAATATTTGTAAGAAAAGGGACGCGTGTGCACGCTGAAGGCTCACGGTCCTTCGAGTGAAAGTGCTCGTGGCCTTCCGCAGACCCGGCAAGCGGTGGCCAGCGTCAACGGAGGGCCTGGAAGTGACCTCAGGACGAGACGGTGAGGGCGGGGGGCGGGGGCGGAGCCAGTGGAGCGGGGCGGAGCGGGGGAGCGGAGCAAGGCGGGGCGGTGGCGGGGGGCGGGCGAACCGCCGAGGGGCGGGGAAGCGGGGGCGTGCCGGGGAGCGGGGACGGGGCAGGGACGGAGGTTGGGCGGGGTGGGGCGGGGCGGGACGGGAGCGGAGGGCGAGCAGGGCAAGGGCGGGGGCGGGGGCGGAGCCGTGAGCCAAATGTTTCGCGGCGCTAGCAAAACCTTCGGGGCCCAAGGTGGCGCGCGGGCCCTGGCAGCCGCCCAGCGGTCACCGCCCCTCGTCCCGCGCCCTCCAACGCCACTGGCCCCGCTCCGCTGCCCATCGCGACACGGGCTTTGTCTCTACTAGCGATCTTGCTTCCTGTGCTGTTGCTTTTATTCTATCACTGGTTGGACTCCACAACAGAAGTATTCCCGTTGACGTAACAGAAAGTATAGAAGTACGCCGGTCCAAGTATACTCATTGACATTTATCCATCTTTGGAAGATTTGGAGAACACATTTCATTCATAATGAGATAAATGGGCAGAACTACATTTATTTCTCCACGAATTTGAACTCATTCCTGTTTTTCTTTTGTAATGTAAAGTTGATTCCGTTCATCGTAACGGAAGAAAACAAAGATTGTTAAGAGGAATGATCTAAAATTTTAGTAAAGATCGTGTTTCTTCAATTCATATTTGGTTCGTATATTTCAAGCGACCGATGACTTCATCCCCTCTGTTGTGGAAATTCCAGAAATTGATGCGAGCAGGCAGCGTATGTGGAGCGCTGTTTAGAGGGTGGGCGGGAGGGGCGGACGAACAAGGACCTGTACCAACCACCCTCGTATCGTCCTTTTAGCCGCTTCCCTCCGCATGGCCCGGTTTCTTGCGGCGGTTCCTCTTCCCAAGGAAGTACTTGATACTGTCGCGAGTTGCGGGCGAGCGGGAGGACCCTGCAACTTGTGCAAATGTAAAGGACAAGATTATTTTAACTTACCCCTTTAAGTAGCCTAGGTTCCTAGCGGAGGGCGGTGGCGCGGCACGTATCCCCGGCTTCACAGGTCGTAAGTACACTTCGGTTTTTCTTTCTTGGCGCACGGGGGTGTGTCAATAAAATGGAATATCTCACTATATTTCGTTACAGGCATCAAATCCCAGGTCATTAGCGACAACTGTTGGATTTAACGTTTTGGTATGAGGATGAAACGATGTGGTGATGATAGGGGGTGAAAGGACAAACACATACAACCCTGACCGAGGCGGACTCGAGGACAACCCGCCCTCGGTCCGAGATCACTACGGTCCTACTGGCTTAGCGATCTCGGCGTCGGACAAAATAAATAGATTATCTAATCGATGGTAGTTCTAACAAAAAGAGAGTGGAGGTGAATTTCAAATCTCAGCAATTACGTCAGCTTCATACTTCATTTAAATGAAGATGTTAAGCGTCTCCGACCGCAAGTGTTGGGGGGGGGGCGCCACCTGCTCGCCCGGCTGGCGGCCGACACAGCGGGCAACATCGCTCCATGCGCCGTCCGCTATTCGGCGCGCGTCAAACGCCGCGGACCGCGCAAGAATCGACCGACGCGCCCTCTGCCCACCCGCTCCCACGCCCCCACTCACCTGCCACACCACCACTCATAGCCACCTCCGCCATGACGCCCGCGTCCCTACTTCTATCTGCCCGCCTCGGTCACTCCGACGTCGTCGACCGCGGCCTACCGCCGCCCTCTAACCGCCGCCAGGGCGCCTGCCGCTGACCGAGCCCCGCGCCGGGGCAGCGAGGGGCGGACGCCGTGCGCTGGGAAGCGCTGCATGACAGACGGCGCTTGGGGGGGGGGAGATCGTTGCCTGACGCAGCAAAGAGCAACGGGGGGAGGCAGGGTGATGCGCCGGGTTTCGTTCGCGGTGAGATGCAGTGGACTGAGTAGAGGGGGCACTCAAGTGCGACGGGCTGGAATGACCGTAGGTCATGAGTCCCGACTGAGTTTATGTAGTACAACGTGAAACGATGTATGGCTCTCTACAGTGAACTGGCAGATCGTGATTTTGTACTCTTACATACATATACACATACATACATACATATACACAAACATACATTATACATACATACATTTATTTGAACTTCAATTTGGTACGACCCGGTGGCAGTTAATTAAAAATAATTACAATAATAATAACAAAAATAATAAAATAGTACAATACAAAACGATTTTATTGTATATTTATATTTTATTTTGCCAGCTGGTTTTCAAATAAAAGATATGCTCCCTACGATCAAGGCAAAAGATGAACATATGACATGAAATAAGTCACAATGCTGGGCTCGAACACATCCACAGGACTTGGAGTATTCGCGTCAGGCGCGTCCACGCTGCGCGACTAATGTGATCTTGACTTGGAGCGACGTTGTTCGTTAGAGAAGCGTTTGATTGTCATCGTGGCCTCCTAATTAAGCGTCCGAACAGAGGTCGACAGTGGGCGGCCGAACAGAGGTCGACACCCAGCGATTAATTTCGCATTGCTAGCGGAACAAAATTTGTTTCTTGTAAACTGGAGAGCACAGAATAGCGAAATTTGGCTCCGGTGCTTAGGAGATTCATGAAAATAAACTAAAGCATGATCAATTTAACTACTCCACTAAAAGAGTATTTAAGAAACAATGACTGCAGTAAACCCTCGTTAGCACGAACTGCTTAACACGAACTTCGCCGTAACACGAACAAAGCGTCGGTCTCAGCAAGGGATTACTGTAATACGGACATTTATAATACTCGATTTATAAGAATTTTTATGACGTGAACTTCGATTATTCCGGTCCTTTGGAATTCATGTTAATGAGGGTTTACTGTATATAAAATTATATTTTGCCGGCAGTGTAAATGTGAGTTACTTTCTGAGGAAACGGGGAAACAAAATAAGATGAAAACTCTAAAAGCAGTTATTAGGATAGTTTAAACCTCCAGAAGACGCTTCATTAGCACTTCCCAAAGAAGGCGCGGGCAGCACTCAGCAAACCCTCGTTAGCACGAACTCGCTTAACAAGAATTTCCTTCTTCGTACTTCGTTTCTGAACGAATGAAGATTTTATATAGAAATTTTGGCTATCATTAATAGAATATCGTTTTACTTTTGCAAAAAATCTTATCCTGAAAGATCTGTGATAAATAAAATTTGGTAAGAAATCTAAATTTAATGATTGAAATGAAAGAAAGAAAATAAAGGTATGGCAACATGTTTTACTGTGGTGGCTCTAAAGTAATAGGTTACAGGATCGAAAGTAACAATGAAACTTTGCAGAGGATATACTATAACATGACTATATAACACATTATACGTGGTATATAAAATATAATGAACATCATATGAGTGGGTCAAAACCATAACGGTATAAGTGACATTTTATACATTCTAAGAAAAAGTGTATATATTAGGCTATATTTTATTGCTAATGTAATGTGGTTTTAATCAACAATAGAAATGCCGTGATTTGAATGATGACCCAAAGCACCAAGACTTTACAGTGATATATATTCATAAACGTTTTCTCAGAATTCATAATGTCACTTATAACGTTCCGGTTTCCTCCCATTCATGTATTGTATACCTCAATTGCTGAATATATGAAGTTTATGTTAAAAATTGTCAAGTTTGTTGACTAGGCGAAGAAAACAGCTCTTCCGCGCGAAGGCACCTGCAGACGACAGTACAGTTGAATGTCATTTTTAGCTGATTCTGAGACATGAGCCCAAGCGTGATATGATACAAACAAATAGTTTGTTTCTACTTTCTGCGTGCATGTCATTCTAAAAAACCATTTTAACTGGGTCCAAACTCTAAGAATTCTCACCGGGTGATAATGCTGCGTGAGTGGACAATTCGTATAAACGCAGAGCTTTTGTCTCAAAGTAGCGAATTCTGGCCCAAAATGCTGTAGCAACGCAGCGAGGGGATATACAGTATATACGTATGTACATCTGCATTTGTAGAGCGATTACTACGTCAGTAAGCTTTCGGAAGCAAAAAAAGTAAGCTTTTCTTTTGTAAATACACGAACTTTGTATTATACAAAATCAGCCTAGGTTAAGCTCAGGGTTGAAATAATATTGTTTATGTATATAATTTACGGAAATACCTTTAACGATTTGTATTTGGGAGTGAGACTTACCTGCGTTGGATCACCAGAGCTTGGAGATAATAGTAAGGTAACTTATTCACAAGAAAACTGACTCGTGTTTGGAGACTCGAGAAGCACTTGTGGAGAACGACTAACTTCCTTACGTCACAGCGCCTATTTTAGTTACTGTGTCTTTAAAAACACATTTTCTTGGCCTGTGGTTTATGTAGGTCGTAGTGATTTCGATTTTGGCCCTCTTCAAGGAATTTCATTGTGACAATTTCGCCCAGTTAGCGACGCGAAATTGATGAGAGCGCGACGTTTGGGCGTGATTCGACCCCGAGTCGTAGGCGGGAGGACCAAGAGGTGCAGGGTGGAGGACAGAGAGAGGAGGGCTGAGGGAGGAGAGCGGAAGATGTGGGTGGGGAGGGTGGGGGCGGAAGGGGGAGACTGAAGAGAGAGGAGGGTGGAGGACGGAAGGCAAAGAGTGAAGAGAGAAGGGTGGAGGGAGGAGGACAGAGAGAAGGGAGCGGGGGTTGGTGGTGGAGGGTGGTTGGCGGAAGGCGGAAGACGAAAGACGGTGGTGGACTACGGAGGGCGGAAGGTGGCGGAGGCAGGGAGAAGGGTAGTTCGCCTAGTCAGCAGGCGGGTGGTGGACGGTGGGTGCGGCGGACGGAGAACGGAGGGCGGAGATTGGAGGTTGGAGAACGGTGGTTGGGAGGTGGTGGGCGGAGGCTGGAGGATTGAGGCTGTAAGCTGGAGGGCGGAGGGAAAAGGGCACAGAGAGAAGTGCGGAGGGCGGACGGTGCAGGGTCGGAGAACGGAGGGTGGAAGGAGGAGCGCGGAGTGTGGAGGGCGAAGGGTGGAGGGCGAAGAGTGGAGGGCGAAGGGTGGAGGGCGAAGGGCAGAGTGCACTGGGAAGAGGTCGGCGGGTGCATGCAGAAGAGCAGTGGTGGCAGAGGCGCCGTGGAGAGGGCGGAGGGTGCCATGAGTGAGGCGGGAGGTGGAGGGCGTGTGCGGAGGGCTCTGGCTGCGGCGCGTGGGCGCGGGCGCCCGAGCGAGCGCGGCTGGCGCGGCGCGGCGCGGCGCCGTTTGGGGCGGCGATCGATTCCCGCGCGGCGCCGCTCGCGAGGCGCCCAAATCCCGACCCCGCACGCGCGCCGCCACGGCTCGTTACGGCCGCCGCACGCTCCGCGAGCCTCTGCGGACGGAGCGAGGCAAGGAGGAGCGCGCGAACGGGAAGCAAAGGTTGCGGCAGGCGGAAAGTGCGAGGGCGCAGACGGGAAGGCCGTCGTTAAATGAATATGGGACGTAAAGCGCGGGGCATTTGACAGTGGGAGAGCGAAGAGGAGGCGCGGGGGAGTGTGAATGGGACAGAGCGAGGGCAGGTGTGGGGGAGGGCGTGGGTGTGAGAGGGGTGGGGGCGGGGCGGTCGCGCGTTGTGGCTGCGCTGCGGCGGGGCCGGAAGGCCGGGGCTATTAGATTAAGGCCGCTCGCCGCCGCCGCCGCAGAGGTTCGCCGGGATACGGCGGGTTCGCGCCCCCCTCCCCCGCCGGCTCCGCGGCAGAGGCAGCAGATTGGGCCATTATGACGCAGCGGATGAGGCGGCGGCGGCGGCGGCGGCGCGCGCGCGAAGGCGGGCCCCGCGCCAACGGCTCCGGCGACAGCGGTGGTGGTGAAGGCGGCGGCGGGGATGGCGGTTGCGATGGCGGTGAAGGTGGCGGTGAAGGCGCCGGCGGCGACGGTGCTGGCGGCGGCGGTGCTGGCGGCGGCGGTGGCGGTGGCGGTGGCGGTGGCGGTGGCGGTGGCGGTGGCGGTGGCGGTGGCGGTGGCGGTGGCGGTGGCGGTGGCGGTGGCGGTGGCGGTGGCGGTGGCGGTGGCGGTGGCGGTGGCGGTGGCGGTGGCGGTGGCGGCGGTGGCGGCGGTGGCGGCGGTGGCGGCGGTGGCGGCGGTGGCGGCGGTGACGGTGAAGGTGGCGACGGCGGCGATGGTAGCGGTGAAGGCGGCGGTGGAGGCGGCGGTGGAGGCGGCGGTGGCGGTGGAGGTGGCGGTGGAGGCGGCGACGACGGTGGCGGTGGCGGTGGCGGTGGCGATGAAGTGGGCGGGGGCGGGGGCGGGGGCGGGGGCGGGGGCGGTGAAGGCGGCGGCGGAGAAAGCGGCGGCGGTGGCCGCCACTGTGGGCGACGGGAGATTGCAGCCGACGGAGGCTGTTGGAGAGGGGTGAGACGTAGAAGTGACAATGGAAGCTGCAGAAACAGCGACGGAGAAAGGGACGTGGTGATGGAAGCGACAGGCAGCAGGTCAGACGGCTGAGCACGAAGCGGAGGCGATGGTTGTCTCTGAAACCGGCACCACACATTCGTTATTTGTCGAACAGCGAGGAAGCGCCCGCCGAATCCCGAGTAGTGTGGATGAGTTGCTTGCTATTTGCCGAGTGACAAACATTTGGTGCTCGCCCTACCCCCCTCGACGCTCTCACGGCGCCCTTCCCACGGCGACGACCTAACCATGGCGCTCGCCCTACCGTGTCGGTCTTTTGGACACATCAACCGAAGCGAACATTTGCCGAACACAACAGCTGTTCGAGATTGGGCGAGCAGTGTCTCGCTGCTCGGCAAATGCCGAATGTGTGGAGCCGCCTTAAAGGAGGGGGAAAAAGACGGTGGGTGGACGACAGAGGAAGTGTCAGCATTGAAAGAGACGGTGAGGTAGTTCTTGAGGTGGACAATCACCATGAGAAGACGTGACGAAAGGATATGAGATCTGTCATCCGTGTGAATATTACTGTAGAAATTTGACAGTTGGTGTTTCGCAGCAGGACGATTGGGAGGGTTATGAGACGACGGGTTGACGTGTCGAATGGCGTCCGAATATAGCAGAGCAGCGTCTTAAGCCAAGTCGTTCCGAATGATATGTTTATGAAGTCGATGAACGACGTTTTCTTCCGAGTAGAACGGGCGTCGTAGGTAAGCAAGTCTTGTGGTTGCTGCGAATGTTGAAGAGGAGTCGTAGGGTGCCCGAGGCACTTCAACGGTGCAGGCGCAAAAGCTGGAGATGCCAAAGGGGTGAGTCCCTGAAAGAGGGTGTTTTTCACGACGAAAGCAGCGTGAGGGCGAAGCTGAAACGCTTCCGACGGGAAGGCGAGAGAACGAGCGGTTCAAAGCGCGAGGCGCGCAAGGTGGGAGGGGTGAGATGGAGAGGAAGGGAAGGGTAGATATAGAAAAAGAGGGGAGTAAATTATGGGAATGAATGATCGGAGAGGGGAGGGGCGGAGAGGGAAAGGAGAGGTAGAAAGGAGTGGTGAAGGGTGGAGAGGGTAAGGAGAGGTAGAAAAGGGAGGAGAAGGGCTGAAGAGGGAGGGGTGAAGGGTGGTAGAGAGGGTGGGAAGGTGAAGGGGGAGGTAGAGAGGGATGGAAGGTGAAGGGGAGGTAGGGAGGGAAAGTGAAGGGAAAGGTAGAGAGGGAGGAGAGGTGAATGGAAGGTGAAAGAGGAGGCAGGGAGGGGAAAGGTCTGAAAGGGGAGGGGAAGGGCTGGGACGGAGGGGAGTGAAGCGGAAGAAAGGGGTGGGTGGGGAACGCGATGGGCGGGAGTAGGTGAGACGGGCTTTGAATTGACGTGATTAGGGTTAAGGGAAACTGAGGGATGGGTCAACGGCCTAGGGGCGAGCAGGGTGGGTGGATGCAAGGAACAGAGCAGGCAGGGTAGGTTAAGGTCGGTGGTGCGCGGAGAAGGGGAAAACGCGAAAGGGCGGAGGATGGCAGAGAGCGGCTGGCGGTGAGCGCTTACAGATAGCGCTGGCGGTGGGCGCGGGGCGGAGCTGCGGGGCCCGTCGCCTTGATGCCCTCCGCCTGCGACCCAGCGCACGGCGCGGCCGCCGGGAGAGGTCGTTGGCGCCGACTTCCGCCCGATTTCTCGCACCCCCCCCCCACTCCCCGCCCCACTCCACCAACCCTCCCACCTCCTCCGGCTTAGAAGGCTCCTCTCAACGCAACGGCAATCACCTGCTCACGCCGCCCTTCAAAGGAGCTCCTAATTACAATAACAAAACAAAGCTCTTTTGTTCCCGACGGAGCGGGCGAAAATAGGCAGAATTCATCAAACTCGGAACGCAGAACAATGTGTGTTCATGATGCTGCCTTATTCAGAAACCACGTCCTCAATGAAGGCTTTCATGCGAAAAATACTAAACACGGAAAGCGACTGCACTTTTGTTTTTACATGAAAGAGTCACTTGTAAATCACTCTAATCTTATGCACGATTTATGCACGTGAGATTTAAGACATTACTTGCATTGATTACAATAAAATATGTATTCGTGGATTATCTGAAAACAATGAAATAATTTCTGTAAGATTAAAATACACTTCACACATATCATATAATAGTCGGTCACAGTGTGATAACATCAAGTTCTTCGTATTTTTAGCTTGAAAAGTTACCACAAAACTTCCAAATTTAGACCACAAAAAAATCAATCCCGGAACGAACTTACTTTCAAGCACACAGAGAAAAGTCATAGTTCTCAAAATACCCAAAATAAACAGTTTCTAGAGATGCAGACTTTCTCGAACACGCAGCCGTCGAGAGAGGTGACGTGATCTTTCTTCGATCGCAAAGTGAACTTAGTTTCCCGCGGCCGGGCTGGCGTGTTCGTGCACCGGGACGTAAAGGCGACACGAGCACGTGTTCTCGTGTGGGCGCTTTGCTAAAACTGCCTTCGCGTCGGGTGGGGCGGGGGAGGGGCGGGGCAGAGGGAGGAGTGGATGGCTGATTGGGGCGGAACTTATGGCGTGGGAACGACGCAGCTGCCGCGGGGCGGCGCCCCGGCGCACTACTCCAGCGACCTGCAGCCTCGACTTGGACGCAGCTTTCCAATTCCAACCGAGCAAGTTCATGGCAGCCAAGGAGTGAACAAAATTTACATCTCTAATACAGCCTTGAATAATTTAGAACCAAGCGATGGGGGTCTAGCCGCAGTTTCATAGGTACAGGTAGGAGTTTGTGTCCGGATGAAGGCAATGCAAAGTGAAAAGAAATTATCTTGTAAAGGAAGTGAAACATGCAGCCTCGTGATCGATTTTACGAAAAAAGGACAGTTCTATTATAGAGCTTTCTTTCAAATGCTGTATATAAAATGAACACTTTATTAAAGAATCTCTTTGAGATATCATACCGGACTTTACTGAATTTAGAACTATTAGGAAATATGAAATCATATTGTAATAAATGTTAATTATTGTTTATTTGATTTATTAACGAAACGTTAAGAAAATTAAGTTGTAAGAGTATTAACCCTAGCAATAGCAAGGTAAGAAAGGTCCTGTGCATTACCAAGGGATCCTCAAGGAAGATATTGATAAATTAATGAATTGATAGAACAAAAAATACTCATGTCCCTTAACTTAAAAAAATACTGTTTAATTTCGATCTCCACTAAGTGAAAAAACAATAAAATTCCCGGCTCAACATTTGTATTTAAAGTCAAAACCTGTCACAGTTTTTTGTAAAAAATGGAATATTCATATCTTAATAATATGTTATACTGTATTATACTAAGTCTTAAATTACTACAAATGTGTACAAAATATATTCTAAAGTTCAATTTTTTAGTGAATAGACCGATTTTTTTTATTTACGGACAAATAATCTATAAACACTCAAATTATAGCAAAATCTTTTGATAAATGCTCTCACATTTTGAATGAAAAGCACTTCAGAAACAACATCAATTATTTTCAGTTTTCTAAAAGGACGTATAATCGTAAAAAGAACGAACAATTACCGACGGGCATCTGGATAACTCCTTTGTAATGCTACGTTAAAGTTAAGAAGATAAAATATAAAATAACACGATGTAATATTAAAAAATTATGCACATATTTAACAGTGGATGTGGTATCTATATACTTTTCAATATTTTAACTTCAAAAAATGGCCTTCATCAATTAACAGAAAACAATGAGAATTCTGACAAACTTGCATGACTTCTTGACAAGGCTCCAAGAAAGTGGCATCTCCCCCGTTTTCCTTGCGTTTCGAATCTCGTTCTGCTTGTACACAATATTAAAAGCAGTAATATAATGAATACATTTTTTTAATTTCTTCACGCATGTCAGTATCTTCATATCACTGTGATCAAAGTATCCTTGTTGTTTAACACGTTTTCTACATTTGTTCTCACTGTAATTGAACTTGATTATCTTTCTTTTCATCTTTTAAAAGTGTTCATATCTCTCATTAAAATATATATGATGTAGAGTCACGTTGGCTGCATTGCATGGGAGGAGAATGCCGAAGGCTTGCACACCTGAGAGCTGAGTAACTAGAGCCACGGGGTTGGGGGTTGCAGATTTTTTTAGAATCAGGTGGATGCAGCATGGCTTGTCCCCAAGCTAGCATCATGTGGTGCGTCACGTGGTAGTTTGCAAACTTCCCTCCCACGGTGAACAGTGGGGTATAAATTGAGCCGACTCGCTCACGCCGGTGGGTTTTGTTCTTGAAGACCTCGTGCTTTGCGCAAAATTCACGTCCACGTTGGAGCGTATTCGTGCGTTGCACGGGTGACGAAATCCACATGAGAGTGGCACGGTAGGAGCGTGCAGGCGAGGGGGCGCCTTTGTGGTAAATGTTGAGTACGTACTACAAGACTATAGATCGTGGCTGGCGGAAATACCAGGAAGGTGTACGGGGTAGTTCAATACATTATTTGTACAGTTTGTACATGAAACTTGCATATACTTTTTTATGTCCATGTGCTTATTTCCACGACGCCACAAACGGTAATATCATTATGACACTTTAGTATCACAGAACGAATAATAATACTATTTTGGAAGAAATACTTCTTTACTTGCGTAAATTGCTTTTTTGTTAGCAGTTGGCTTACAGCATTTAATCGCTTCTTAAGGAGACCGTATGCGTGCGTTCGCGGAAAACCAGCGCGCGCCTTAAACTGGCTTCGGATCCAGGAAGTTCTCAGTATTCAGGGGACTTTCGCATCCCTTAATCCAGGGAGAATAAAACACATAAATCCAGCTAATGTTTATGGAAAGTAGTTGTTCGAGTATCGTCCGCGCTCCAAGTTGCAGAGTGGGCCTCTCGGCCACTAGCAGCGTGAAATCGCGCTCGCGCGAATCCCAGGCGCCCGCGCTGCGCACTTGTTTATATGTTAGCACGTCCCCGAAGTGCATTAAATGTAATTTCCTTTAAATGTAATTACCCGGCGCGCAGGGCCTGGCGCGAGCCGCGAGAAGGCTGGAGGGAGAAGGGCGGGCGGGGAAAGGGTGGATGGGAGCAAGGGCAAGGCGGCCGCCTCCCGGCGGAAGGAGAGAGGGCGAAGGGACGAACGCAGAAGGGCTCGTCTGTCACGCGAAATGACGTCATACGCCCAGGAAATTCGCCAGGGAGCGCGTTCGCTTCAACCTGGGTCCCACCAGATCGCAATACATAAACATTAGGTGCGCAAAAATCGATATGCGAACTTGTAGATGTTGCTTGGATGGCTCGCGGGGAATGGAATGTTGCTCTCTTCTTTGCAAAGTCCGAGGGCGACCATTTTTCACTGGGTTTTAATGAAACGGATGGCCCTAATAAAAGAGATGTGGCGAGATAGTAGTTTTCGATTAATTGATGAACGCACACATGGCACTAATTATAACTTAATGTTTATTAACCACCTTTAGAAAATTTACGACGGATTTTCCTTCCCAAAATTCCAGAAGAATTGTTTGCGGGTAATCCATAAATCAGATTGCCTATCTTGGTTTTCCACGAAGCACATATATGAAAAAAATGTAAAAAGCATTGCTGATATGGCATATTTACATCAATGGCAAAAAGATACATATTCCACCCTATTTTAAAATATTCTTTTTACAGACAGTTCAATGAATTTGAATATAAAATAAAAATTAAAAGTAGGAGATAAGAGTGAAACCTGTAGGAAATATCCATTAACTTGATTTGCATAATATGATCAATTTTGGCAAATAACATGAATGGGTGAAAATATACACACAAAACTACAGAAAGGAACAGAGTTTGCATATTTCGAATGATATAGACAATTTTGAGACACGAAAAGACAATAAAGATAACCGCAAGAGAGTCTGGCAATGAGAAAAGTGGAATAAAAGAATGTTCTTCCTCATTTCATTCATTCTTAACTCTTTGACTTAGAAAAAATCCTCTCAAATCGATGTTTGTCACTGCAACAGATAAAATCAAGAGTAGAAATGTAATTTTGACTAGTATTCGTGCTGGTCTAACTTGTTAATACTATTCATGTATTCAATACATTTATCAATTCAGTATTAATCCTTTTATTTATTTTTTAAATATTTACTGATTATTGATCATCTGACACCCTGCAGAGGTGTATGTGGGAAGGTGGAATTGAACACATTGGTAAGGGACATACTGATACTATCTTTTTCAACATTTTTATTCTAATGTATGACGCTATGAGGTAGTTGAACCATCACAAACAGCATCTGATCATACATAATTTGAAAAAAATAATACCAACATTTCTGTCACCCAAGGGATGAAGAATAATATGCCGAGTAGATAATAATACCACTTTGCAGGTGATGACGTTGGTAGCGCAAATGATGACGAAGCAAAGTGACAATAAAATCGTGCAGTTGTGTGAGCTACTTTGCCACCCCGAACCGCCCGGAGTGCGCCTCGCCCTGGCCGCCCAGCGGTCGCAAAGCAAGCGCGAGCCCCCACGCGCCGAACGTCCAGTCTTCACAATTAGATTGCAAATTGTTCCAATAAGCTCCTTGTCAACACGACGCTTAGCGGCGGCGGCCGTCCTGCCTGCTCCGTCCGCCGCGGCGCGGCTTTAGGACAGTGGCGGGGGTTGGGGTGGGGGTGGGGGCGTGGTCCGCCTCGCAGCGGAGGCCGCCCCAGGGCGGCTCGCCCCTCCGCTCGCCCGCAACCGCCCGGCTCCCCGCGGACTATTAAGCCTTGAATAATGCAACCCCAAGGTGGGTCCGTTCCACGCGGCGAGCCCTGGGCAGGGGGGCGGGGCGGGGTGGGGCGGTGAGGGGCAGGGAGGGGATAGAGAGGCTGGGAAGAAGGAGCGGGGCGGGGCGATTTGGGGCGAGGGGAAGGGAAGCAAGTCACAGCGAGGCGGGGCGAGGTGGGGCGAGGCGGGGCGAGGTGGGGCGAGCCGGTGTGAGGCGGGGTTGTGGGGCGGAACGAGGCGGGGCGAGGCGGGGCGGGGCGAGGCGGGGCGGGGCGAGGCGGGGCGGGGCGAGGCGGGGCGGGGCGAGGCGGGGCGGGGCGAGGCGGGGCAGGTCGGCTGGAGCAGGACGGGGAGGGGGTGAAGAGGCTGGGGTGAAGTGGCTGGGGAGAAGGAGTGTGGTGGGACGATTTGGGGCGAGCTGAAGCGAAGCAAGTCACAGCGAGGCGAGACTGGGCAAGGAGAGGCGTGACGATGAAGGGATAGGCCAGAAGCGGCTGACGAGGAAGGGAGAGGAGGGGCGGGGAGCAGAATGCAATGACCCTCCGCTGACTGTGCAGGAGCTGGTTGGGTCTTGGAGGAGGAGCCGAGAGGAAGCCGAATTCCGGCATATTCTCGGGAAGGGGGAGTTCGGAATCCAGGACTTGTGAGAAGATCGAAGAACTGCTAGGGAGCGCATGCTCAAGAAAGCGAAATGATAAAGTGAGTTTGCCTTATTCTCCTAAAGAAGCAAGCCATTAAAGGCACCCACTTTTGGAGGGAATGGGTGGGGAAGGTTAATGGTCGGTTTCTGTTTAGTCTCCCTCATTTACTGGTCCCTCCTAAACTGCCTCTATTGTGAGCAAGGCCTTAATGAAATAACAAAAAATAAAAATCTCTAGTAGTTGGCGAAAGACGCCGAAAAAATTCAAACTTTAACAATTTTCGAAAATTCAGAGTCATTAGTGAAAATCGGAACTATGCCATGTTAATAAGTGTATTTTACTCTATTCATACAAGAAATTTAAAGAAAAAATTTGGAGCCGTTTTTGAGAAAATGTTGAAAATCCCCGGGGGCTTCATATAAAGTACCTCCAAATTTCGAAGAATCTTTTTCAAAATCTCAAAGCTTCGACTACAATCAGATCGACTGGGGAATATCCATTTTGGAAGAAATCGTACGTATGGTTTAGGCGCTAGCAGTGTTCACAGACGGACAGACGGACCGACAGACAGACGGACATTTTCTTTTCAATTGGTTTTTCGGTATCAAGGACCTAGAAAACAGGTTTTCTGGCTACACCACGTGTTAGGGGATTTTTTTCTTAATTTAGCAACTGGTTTTATCTACTTCTTCGTTTTCACGGCCCGACAATTAATTTTTTTCTGCAGAAAATTGGCCATTTTTTCGCGCAGCATTACATAACTTTCCCTATACTACGTATATCACTCCGTGTATACGTACGTATACGAGAAAGTTAAAATCACTTTGTAATTATAATTCAATCGAATATTAATTTGCATCTTTTCAGGGTTCTTTGGTATATGTTTATTTAGATATGTATGCTGGAAAAAGAAAAACTATTTCATCATTTATATGAAGACACTATGGAGAGAAGAATGGAGTTAATACCTTTCTTGTAATAGGAATGTAATACAATATTTCGGAAATGTGCACGGAATAAATTTTGGGAATATGTGCCTCTTTGCAAGTATTTTCCAACATCCGTTTTCCGCCCCTGTAGACATTCCAAAGGAGGCCGAAGTATTTCTGGGTAATTAATTAGTTTCCCTCACTCTACTGAAGTAAAAACACACGTAAAATGTACTATTCCATGTGGGATGAATCAGAAGGCAATTTTTGTTTGGACCCGTTATTTAAAGGGGAGGGCAGACGGCGGCAGCGCCAGGGGGCTCTTGTTCATCGTATCCGACTTCAGCCAATGAGCTTCAAACACTAGTTCTTCGTGGCAATATTAGCGGGAATTATAAATGCAGACCATTACCAAAATTATCACCTCGTTACAAGACATTTAAACATATTTATTTAACATAACTTTAACTATTTCATCTTGATTACCTTCTTCGGGTTGATTTTTTTGTTTGCTCCTGCTGAAAATTGTCGTTTTGTACCACTTTCAAAATGTTTCTAAACACTTCTCGCTCTCCCGGCAACATGGGGGCCACCGCCTGGTGTGGCTTTTCAAACGAAGTTCCTGTGCGGTGGTCACGTGGTTCGTGTCGCAAACTGGTGTTGTGCAGAACGAGCAAACGTCGGTGCGTCGGAGGAACTCAGCCATGGGCGGCGCGTGCGCTCCAGCGCCCCAAGGCGGTCGCGGAGACTCCTCCGGCGGTCACGTCCGCGGGTTGGCGACGGCGCTGGGCTGTGAGTGCACGCGGCACGAGGCTACAGTGCGACAGCGCAGGGCGGAGCGTGGCGAGAGAAGTGGGGCTAGGGGAGGGGTGGGGCTAGGGGAGGGGGCTAGGGGCAGGGGCAAGGGCTGGGGGCTAGAGGAGGGGGCTATGGTAGGGGGGCTAGGGGAAGGGTAAGGCTAAGAGAGGGTTGGAGAGAGTGGAGGCGGCAGTGTGGCGAGGGGCGAGGAGGAGAGGAGGTGATGGGAAGTAGGGGAGGGGAGTGGAGGGTGGGGAGGGGACAGGAAGGGAGGGGAAGAATGGGGAGGGGAGAGGAGGGAGAGAGGATGGTGGGGAGGGGGAAGGTGAGGGAGGGGAAAGATTGGGATCGGAGGGAGCGGGAGTGGATGGAAGGGGAGGAGAGAGGAAGAAGGATGGGTGGGGTGGGTGGTGGATTGGGAGGAGAGCGGGGGAGGGAGCGGTGGGTGGCCCTACGACCACGCTGCTGACTAAGAGTTCTCCGGACGGCCCTCCGGAACCGAGGGCAAGTGGGCGAAAAGATAAATGTTGGGAAAGTCACGCGAGTCAAATGGAAATATATTCATTAGAATTTATACATTACTTTAAATATAAGCAGAAACGCGAGGAAAAGTAAAAACGTCATATCGAACTGATCAAATCACAGTTTTGCACTGTCTCTAAAATAAATAGCTTGCTGTACGTTTTAAAAAAAAAACATGGTACATACCATTTTCAGTTGACCAAGCGACATTAAATAAAAACAGTCTATAACAAGCGACTTTTCTCATTTTTTGTCTAATCGAAATCCACGTTGATATTCTTCTGAGCGCAGCAAAATCTTACCGCTTCCGAAATTGGAAGTACAGTAGAAAAGTACTAAAAGTCATGCAGAATCTGTCTCTAAATATCGTTGTTAAAGCGTGTCTCACTGAAGAGAAAATGTAACCAGTAATGACAAGTCTCACGTGATATGCGGAGTACCTCCCAGAAGTATTACCGGGAGTAGATTCGTATAGCAGCAACCGTTCATATGCATTATTTATTGGTTGATTAAAGTTTCAACCATCCTATTGAGATCCTTTCTCGTGATTATGTAAGTTTCGACTAATCCACGATGAGGATTGATCAAGAGTGTCAAGGTTGGTCAGGAGGATCAAGAACTAGATGTACACCCCCACTTACCCACTCGTAAAAGACTCCGTCCATGTGAAAGATGATTCATACAGCAAAATATTCTACCGTCTTTCGCCGACACAAAAGCATATGTATTCTCTCTCCTGCCCAAGTACATCTCCATTAAAAGGCTAGCAAAATCTGATTCTACATGTGAACCATAGATAATCAAAGGACCTCCACATGATCAACAGACGCATAACGCATTACTCTACAAAAGAGAGCATCCAAGCAAAAGCGTCCAGACGTGCCGTCGCCAAGGCGGTAAAAATGTCTCCACCAATGGGCGGCGTGGTGAGGCGGCGCCCGCGGCGTCGTTGGCAGCAGGCGTCGCGACGCCGCCCGGGAGATGGCGCTCGCAGGCGTCCCTGCCCCGCCCCCCTCCCCCAAACACTAAAATATACACTCGGCCAAGTCGTTTCGCTTGCTCCATTATCGTTATGTCCACGAGGTCATGAATTCCCGTTTTTCAGTAGTCGCCGCCCGCGCCGCCGCCGCCACCGCCTGCTTGGCGAAAAGACGGACGCGGTTGAGTGCGAACTCGTAAAAGGAGCAGAAACACCAACATAACTCTAAATGAAATTATCGACGTTAAGTAAGAGTTAAGTCCCGGATTGTATACATTTCAAAATGACGAGTAATTCTGAAAAGGGGTAAAATTTACATTCTTGCTTGTGCAGATGGTTTACTCTCGATTACTCTTATTCAGCACATTGACCATATAATCAGTTGATGGGTCTCAGCCATTATTGATCTCATTTCCTTTCGTGAAGAAACATTAGAGTGCGAGAAAATGAATTTTAATTGTTTGTCTCGACTCTTATGTCCTTGTTCAGGTACTACATGCAACAAAAAAAAGAGTGATAAGATCATTAGTATTCCGTGTGACGATTTCACACCAGAAGAAATATCGTGTAAATACGCTTCGGGAAAGGAAATTGACTCGAGGTTGAAAACCAAAACTAACTCGGGATTCCATTTGTACACATTTAAAAAAAATCTGATTACCTAGGCGAATTATAAAAACAATTTGAAGGTCTTGTTGAAATGTGTTTCTCCATAATTTCGAGGAGGCAAATATTTCCATTTTTCCATGTTTCCTGATATTTGTAAGACCCCTCGTTAATTTTTAACATTAAATCTAAACAGCACAAAAAACAAATTCCGCCGAATCTTCTTCAAGCGCGTCAAAAACGCTTCTTGGCGAAGCGATTCCACGCAAATGTGCCGACGAAGTGGTCCCGGGGGAGGAAACATTTTAATGAGGCGTTATTACGGGCTATTTGATGTGAAATTAATTTCAGACGCGCCCGCGGAGAAGTCACCCTTAGGTGGCGCCACTCGCGCGTCGGAGCGCCAACGGCGGTGGGGGCGGGGGGTCAAACTTTTAATTGTGCCCGAGGGAGCGCGCGGCGCGGGAGCGGGGCGGGGCGGGGCGGGGCGGGGCGGGGCGGGGCGGGGCGGGGTGGAGCGGGGGCGAGTCAAGGTGGCGCGGATTGAGACCCACGCCGGTTGGTCGGGGGTGTGGGGCGACGTGACGGCGTCGTGGAGCGCGACTGTGGCCGGGGGCGGTGGGGGCGGGGGCGGCGGGGCCGGTGGGGGCGGGAGACGGCGCGCGGGAGCTTCTAACGAGGCTGGAATCCAGGAACCGCTGCGCTGTGTGCACGGGCGGAGGAGGGAGGGCTTCTTCAAGATGTGGGTCGCTGCTGGAGACATTGTGAGCGACGCTAGTAAGCAAGGCAATGGGATGATGGACATAGTAAGGTGTTGTGAGATAAAGGTCAGAGGGAAAAGGGAATATAAACAATTTTCAGAAAAATAAAGTGGCAATTTATGTAACACAAACACTTCAGCCATTTCTTGAAAAATAGTCAAACAACGTGCAAGGCTAGAGATTCGAAAAAAAGTATATTTTCACTTCCTCGTTACAGTTTGGATGGTACAAAGAAAGTAGGAAGGAATGTCGCAGGAAGGAACTGCGAATTTTCGACAGAAAACCTCTTATTGCCAGGCCCTGGTAATGCAAGTGGATTGCCCATTGTTTTTAAGAAGTCTTTTATTCAATCAAATTATATTAAATATGCAATCTCTTAAAATAATGGTAATAATAAAAATAAATTCCAAATTAACAAATTAGAAATTCGTTTTTAATTTTTAAGCAACACTAATATTGAAGAAGACCATAAATTCATAGTACCAATTTAATTACAGCATGCTTCCAACCTATCCTTCCTATCATCTAAGCCCTCTGGATAGGACAAGCAAACAACTTTCCTTTGTTAATAATTTATGCACATAAATCTTCCTATGATTCTTGCGAAAATCACGAAACAAATCAGGAGCAGACGCGATTGGCTGACGGTGTTCTTGCCGAAAAGAATCATCAGTGGTGATGGTCACATACTCGTACAGCTAATTTGGTACGAATGCAATTGGGTCCCGAGAAAGGCATTACCGCTCTCTTATGTGCGAATGTATAATTAAAGTATACCAAGTTTCCCATCATGCCGAGTGCAAGCATCAAGGGTCGTTTATGTTCAAATGCGGTAGTTTGCAGCCCACCCAATTGCACTAAGCTTAGAGAAAAAAATTGGAGCATTTATCGCGATATGGCATTCCGGCCCTTGCGACAAGTGATTCCGACCCAGTAAGTGACTCTGCTCCTCTCTTGCCGGCGTCAACTGACCGAAGCTGTAAAAAGACGAGGGTCTCGTACCTCGCCCCTCCTCTTGCGTTACCACGTGTGATGCCGGCGGCACGTGTCGCGCCTCCACCTACTGTGGAAGAAGGCTCCGCTACGTGGTAAGTCACTACAAATGGTACAAACTAGGCGCTAGTTCCCTTTTCTCTGCATTAGTTGCTGGGTCCTCCCTCTCCCCCGCAACTCGCGACAATTTCTACGTGGTACGTATGAATGTGTTTTTTAATTGTCACTATATCATTCACATTACCCGAGAACTACAAAGATTTCAAAAAATATACGTGAAATTATTTGAAAAACTAATTTTAAAGAACAGATTTCGTTTAAAAAAATCATCTCTATCTTCAATAAAATAGTTTTAAGACAGCATGAATAAATTTGTAACTTTCGAAAATATCGAAAATCAAGAGATTTTATTGAAAATCAAATCTATATAACCATTCTTTCTTCTAAGCGAGAAACACAAATGCGCGCTATGCAAACGAGGAAATCATGATTATTGATACAATTGGAGAAAAAGGTATGAAATCGTGAGCAATTTTTTGTTAGTAGAGTGAAGATACGAGTATAAATAACCAAATGCCAAAGACGGTGAAATGTTAAGCCCATTAGGGAACAATAAGGAGACAACCAGGAGACATCGTGTAAAGTATTACATGTAATTCCCTTCAAGAAATACGAGCATATAATTTTTTAATACTTTCGTATCAAGGGTTTAGTATATTCTGCTAAAAAGCACTTTTCTGAAGAAACCTTCAAAACACGCAAACAGTTAAATAAATTATGATTTCTTGGAAAATCCATACTTAATTATACAGCTCTTTTTTTAAACATTTTAAGCGTCAAGCTTAGTATTTACTTTTATGTATTTAACGTCAAAAGCAGATAAAAATTGTGCAAAGTACTATAGGAAGAAGGGCTATCTTTGCACAGTTTTTTGTCGTCTGAAATCTATGTCCTAACTCATTTAAGTGAATTAAGATTTAAGATAGCAAGGAGCGATTTTGGAAAGCATTTTTATGAAAATATTCGCTCTGGCAGAATAATAAAAACTATTTGAAACGGAAAATCAGCTACGGATTTTGGCTATAATCCCTAGCGTTCTATGTGAAAGAATCCAATTATGGAAGCGAGAAAATGGAGAAAATTTCTGAAAATTGTAGGTGTATTTTGAATCAAACACTGTAAAAATTATCGATTGAATAGAAAAGAAAAGTAAACATTTGTTTTATTTGAAATGTTCTCTAAATATCTGGTCTCATCATATTTCGTCAATGTTTAGTAAATATCAACGGAAATGTGAATTTTTGTGTTTTGCGTGCTTAAAATTTGTCAGGTGAATTGGGTCATGATCAAGTTTCAGAAATTAGTTTTAATGATGAAAATGGTTCAGGTGTTGAATATTGAGAGAATAATATAGTATGGTGTAATTAAAGTCGTAATTTAGTATTTACGAATGTAATAATTGTATTTCAAGTGCATTATTTGAAATGGTTTTATGACTCAAATGGGTTCATACTGTGTTTTTGAATACAAAATAAAACATTTCAGTGTGTCTCATACCTATGTCGGCATTTAAATTTCCTAGAGGGCCCCTAGGCAGGAAGTTGTTGAGAAATGTATGAATGACGCTAGGGGCTCACAGTAAATGATGAAGCTATATTTTGAGTTCATTTTAAATCGTTCGTAGTTAAATTTTTGTGATTAGCCAGTTTCCCAGTTTTAAATGGTCGATGCGTGTTCTTCATAAAATATCAAAATTTGAAAGCTATGACTAAGTCATGATTTTTTCACAGTATCGGAATTATTGGGCAGTAAAACATAATAATGTAAGAAAATATCCTCAAGAATTAAATATGAATCCACGGATCTCCTTTATAACATGAAATGTGACATATGAAGCATACACATCATCTTCATAAACCTTGTATTACATTTTGAGACATACAGCTTACGTCAGTAATTCCATTCCCTGGTGTGGAGGGTGAAAAACGAACAGAAACACAAAATTTATGTGAAATTAAATTGATAAAATAGTGTCAGAATTTATATTTGGCGTCAAAATTAAAACAACTATTTCATTTTATCTGTAATTTAATCTCAAAATTTAGACACATTAGCTTAATAAATCATCCTCCTTGTAATACAGTAACAAAGTTAATGATCGTTGGAAATTGAAATTCCGGATGAAGCTATTTACTTTCTCGCCTTACAGATACTTCGTAAGAAGAGGAAGATTTTCACTTTTAAATCGAAGATTTACAAAGTGGGGAATGTTCAAACTTGTCCAGCTCTTTGAAATTATAAATATAACTCGAGAAGTAACGTGCATTTTTAAGCCAACAACTGTTTTTACAATAGTTTTAAGGATATAATATTAAAATAACACATTATACAATTAAATGAAAGAATAATATTAGTCTGAAATTCGTATTTCAGTTCTAAACATTTCGCAGCCCCTAAATACGTTCCTCAATCTCCGGAGGAACAATGAGAAAGTTATTTTCTTTAATTCATTTTGCCTGCTTTCCTTTGCAAACGGAAGCTTTTCACGATTTTTTCACGGGTTTTCGGATAAAAGTAAGCATCTCCAGTTCTTGGCACACACAGATCTGCAAGCTCCCAGCGGGGAGGAAGGCGAGAGGAAAATATTTGAAGAGGCGTTTCCACCACGCGGCGGGCGACTCCGGCAAACAAGGCGGTTGCCCTGGGACCCGGCCCAGCCCGCCGCCCGTCCATTGTTTCCGTATCACAATCTCGCCTTCAAATTACATTGCCTGCTCCAGACTCTTTCACCTCTGGACTTCTCCTGTTGCGCCGGCCCTTCCTCCTCCCCTCTTCCCGCACCCCTCCCTTTTCTCCCTCCCACCCTCCCCCTCGAAGACGCCATATCGATTCTCATTCCCCGCAGGTGAAGCCGATGATCAAAAAGCAACGTATGTGCATCTATAAGAATACCGAAAGCCAACGATGCCATTGATCATAATATTTTCCATTCAAAATTACTTTGGAATTGCTAGAATTGCTCTAGGTCATTATGTTCACTAAACAACGATCTCAGAAGAAATACCGTCCTGCAATGAAGGGATATTATTTGCTTCTCTTTCCGATTCATTGCCAATTGCTCATCGAGTCACACAGAGTTCGATTTTTGGTCCTAGACTCTTCCTCTTTAAACGATATGTCCTCGGCGATTCGAAAGCGAAGAACACTTCTCTGCTCACGATGTGAATATTCTTTACAATAAAGAAACCGTAAACAGTGCAACAGATGTTTGAAATTCGTTCCGTAATAGCAAATTAATAGTAAACGAAGAGAAAACGGTTTCAATGCAGCATTTCCAGTAAACAATTGCACACTGCTTAGAATAAGAACAATATGCCATTGACTGAGGTTAAGGTAACAACATTTTTAGGGCTTTCATTTCAGTTAAACATCAAATTGAATATCCATATGAGCTGAACACAACATTAAGTTCATTGTGCTACGCGTACAGAATTCTTTCAAATTTAGTCAGCCTCCATGTCGCTCATGTGTCTTTTGCAAACGTTCATTCTCGTTTGAGATACGGCATAATATTTTGGGGAAACATAACCCTAGCTCTCAGACTTTTAGATTACAGAAAAGAATAATACTAATAATAAGTAAATCCCACCCACGAGATTCTTGTAAGGCCCCCCCCTTCTTAAGCTAGGAATTCTACCATTGCCGTGCCTCTTGATTCATAAATCAATGCTTTTTGTAAACTAGTGGTGCTACAAAATGTAACAGACTTTCCCGTTTTAGTTTTCTCTTTCCTTGGGTCTGGGCTAGCTATTACGGATTGCCACATTCTCTTGCCTGCTGCCATCTATCGCGGTCCAAAGTACATTTTTTTGATATTTTCTTAACTTTTCGGTTTCCTAATCGTAGAAGGGAAATATTAATTTGGGAATATTAAAGAACATTAAAACCTCGTCCTAAGTAGCAATTTTCTTTGAAAAATTTGAAGCGGTTTTTAAGAAAATGGCGTTTAAGCGCTACTAAAAATGCGAAATTTAAAGCTCTTTTTCACAGAAACTGTTTGATTATTCGAAAAACTTTATTTGAAATCAATTGAAGTGCATATACTCTAAATACAATTGTATTTACAAATTGCTGGTAGCGTGCGTATTAAAGGTGTGAGAGATCTTTCAAAAAATTACATTTGTATAAGTTTTGAAGAAACGAAAAAATACCCCAAATTGACCTTTACATCTTATTAAAGAGTGTGGACGGACGGACGGACGGACGTTTCGAAAAAAAAACACTTTTTCGGTATCAGGGGACCCCAAAACGTGTATTCCCGGTGAAAATCTCGAAATCGTTTTTTCCGCAGCATTACATAACTTTCCTTACACTACGTATATTACTCCGTATATATGCACGTATACGGAAAAGTAAAAAATACTTACTCACAGGCGGGAACATATCGTCTCCTGTATTATTTCAGTAGTATACCTTTGAGTTCCGGCTCTCACACGCAACCAATCTTTATAAATGAGGGCTCTAAAGAAAGAGAATGTCACGGAGACTTGGCGAATTCCACTTTGATTTTAAAAATATGGATGATTTCTTTAAAAAAACGTTATATCGTTTTAGCATCGAAATATTCAAGTCAAACGGAACCCGCATCACATGTCAACCTACATCGGCAAATAACTCATAAACGAAGCGTTTTAGAGCCTTAAAAAGTAAAATTTTGAGTCCTAAAGCCTCAACGAAACGTTTTCACACCATAATATACAAGATGAGACATTCTCCGATCCATTCAATTAACTTTTCGGTTCCACGCTTCAATACTATCAAGGCCACCTCAATATTTCAGCGCTTCCTGCTGGTAGCAATTTTTGTGGCGACACGCTTAGAAGGCTTAGATTCGACAATCTTTATTTACGTTTTCTGTTAACGCCGTAGTTTGTGCAGTCTGACGAGGTTTATTTGCATAATCATTAATTCATGATTTGCTATCCAGCAACAACTAGAAGTACTATTATAGTTGCTTGATACCTATGAAGATTGTTTCTTATACGTGTAGTGAAACTATTCAATTAACGTTTTTTCATGGCCTATAAGGCTGTGTACTTAATTGTGGAGGGATGTGGGTGTTCAGTGAAGAGTGAAGACTGTGTTTGTGTTTTACCTGTACATATAATTTCGTTATCATTCGATGAAATTTTCAAGTCAACGGGTTCAGACACGTAGCTTTCTCAAAAGTAAAAAGCTAATATGTTTGTGACTATCACGAAAAACTAAAACCTAACTGACATAGAATATTGAATAATTACTTCAAATGTCTTTAAGTAAGTGTTGGGAATTGTTCCAAGCAAATTCTCCATGATATTGAATAAATATTTATTGAAAATTTCTTTTACACATTAATTGCATTGTTTTTTATTTTACTTGTAATTGTGTTAGTACATTGCAAGTTACCTTTATAGATTTTAAAGAAATAAACACGTTTCGTTGACTACTTTCCCTCTTAGAATAAAAATAGAAGGATAGGGACGAGTGTGGTGTCTAACATGCGAGAGTTCTCGCACGTGTACGCAGAGGTGGTGGGGGAAAACTTGTGCTATGGCACAACACAAAGAACAAACTTTTTAAAGTAGCTAATAGAGGTCTGCATTCTCCGCGATTTTTACCGACCAGCGCTCGCTCGCCTCTCTTCTCTCGAGACCACGCGCTCGACTGTCCTTCGCAGCCGGTTGCGGACTCCCAGGAGCCGGCGACCGACCGAGACTCGGCCGGTCTCGACAACCGGCCGAGACTCGACAACCGGCGGACCCCGTGCACGGGAACTGCACCACGTAACACTCGGCCGACACGTCGGAGTAAATATCTAATGCCAAGTTTCAGGAAAAGGAAGGAGTATTGAATGGTTTTTAAAATAAATGACCAATAATTTCGTTTTTTCAAAATTTAAAATATAGACGAATTTTAATATTAATTTTCAAATAATAAATTTTAATATAAAAAAAGAATAAAAAGCTTTAAAAGTCGACTCCCCGGACGCACTGGAGAACTATGTAGTTCTGCCTGTGACTTCAAAGAAAAGGCATTCAAAAGTTTTAGACATAAATCCCGTTCTTTGTAATGACTAGGCATAGGATGTTTCGGAAATTGCCTATTTTATTCTAATGAACATAAAATCATTAATTTTCCTTCATTTTATATGGTGTAAATACAAATGCTCTGCTAAATTTAGATGCAAATGCAATGAAATATATTAGTACCTTTCCCTTCCACTTTTATATTTTTGTTTTCTTTTTCCAAATATTTTTGTTTTTGGTATTGTTGTAATTTTCAGGCATCTGAGACGCAGCTCTTAGTTTCTTAACCCGGCAGTAGGCGCGCGGTGTGCCTCAGTCACCCCAGCATTGTTTTGAGCTCATTGTACTTTTAGTTTTATTTATAATCTTGCGAGCTTCTCAATACCTTTCGAGGAAAGCTTTGTGCACGTATCTCGACTTTCAACTGCTTCCTGTCCTTTCCTGGAAATTTCGTCGCAAAGGCGATGGCGCGCTGCGTGGGAGCCACCGAGACACCTCGCACAACCTTTGTTATCTCTTCCTGTCACGCTGAGCAATAGTTCACCCAAAGGAAGGGGGTCTCGTGGAGCTTCAATACTACTCCACAGAAGCCAATGATTCATAATTTCAGCTTTTACGATTTTTTAATTACAATTAATCGCTTATCTTGCATTGAAACGTAAAATAATGGAGTAATTGATAAACATTGTACTCGTACATATAAAACTTTATATGCATCATTTCGTGAATACATACTTTTGCCGAATTTAAAATAATGTTAAACGTGTGTATATAATAGTAAATAATGTATTTTGAATTATTAAGTTGAATAGGCTGATGTGCCGTGACCGCTGTTCTTTGGCCGCCGACTGAGTCGACAAATACAGAGGCCATGGCGGCTTACATCAACTATTTCACAATAAATTACTACGCCCAATGACGACAAGACGTTTTGACGTAAGGAAAATAGTACCCACCTCATTTTTGTTTAGCATATGCTTTTTTCTTATATACTCGTGAAATTATGACCAAATATTCATTGTATTTAATAAATATGCCTTATATTCGAGTTTGTAAGAAACTTCAATGACATTACAATTAGTACGCAACGAATTATCTTCCCTTAAGCACTATAAATATAGAAAAAAAATATTTTCAGAGTCTTTGTTTGCCTTAATTCTTTCAAAAAATGTATTGTTTGTCTCTATAAAATTATTTCCAGTCAATCGATAAATTGTTACTTTTCAACAAATTAATCGTTTAATTAAAATTGTATTTTCTTTCGATTACAATGAATTGAAAGTGTTGCGATCACTACATGCGGCGACTTTATATCCCGTACATGCATTGAGGGGCGAAGCTACTGTGCAGTCTGGCGCTTGGCCGAGCGGCCGAGCGCTCGAGCGCCCGGACGCTCGGCGACTCCTGAGTCTCGGCGGAGCCGCAAGGCGGCCGGTCGAAATGTCCGTTACACAGCTATCTCTTCCCCTCCAAGCAACGTCCCCCTCCCTTCGCCGAGCGTCGGTGCGGAGCCTGAGAGTCTCGAACGGTTGTTTTCGCCTGATTGCAGACCTCTAGTAGCTAAAGTAAAATAGATTGAAATAAATGGAAAACAAAAATCAAAACGCGCTAGCCTACAATACTACGTGAATCAATTAAAAAAAACACCTAAATTTAAAATTATAGAAAGAATAGTGCAAGTCACCTGACAACTGCCAACGATCGCAGTCCAAACGCACGATTTAAATGTTGGCGGTATCTGGAAGTATGTACACCAACGCCCAGCTGCAAACTTATATTGTAAATAAAGTACCATTTGATATTAAACTCAAGGAGTCGGTTCGTTAAAATATTAAAAATGCAAACATCGTTTGACCAACATTCCCATGTACCGAAGTGGGCTTCCTAATGCCTACTAAATTGTTTCTAATGCTTACAAATGGTATTTAGTACTCAAAGGTGAAAACAGTTTGATTACTTTTTGGCTCGGAATTGCTTTTCTTGAGGTACGTAAGGACGCAGAAAATAATTCAATACTTTTTAGTATACAAATAATTTTTCAATTTTCTCACCCCAGCAAGCGGGCATCTTGACTCTCCAAAACCCACTCGGTTCTTCATAACAAATCAAGGAAAGTTAAATAATATTGCAATGAGTAGGTCTGTTCTTGCCCGATCCGGTATTTTCGCACTACTTTATTTGGCTTTCTCAAGAGTAAAAACCTTTTCTATTATTTGACTATCAAGGAAAGCGAAAAACTAACTCTCAAGGAAGATTGAAACATTTCTTCAAATGTTGTTTTTAAAGAAGTATGAATTGTTCCAAGAACATCTCTCTATAATGTTGAATAAACTTTAATTGAAAATTTGTTTCAAACATCAATTGCATTGTTATTTTGTTTGATATTCTGAAAGTACATTAGTAGTTCCTCTCCTTTATGGAAAGGATAGACAAATGGATAGGGGATGGGTGGGATTTAACATGCGAGAGTTCTCGCACGGGTACGCTAGTTTTTAACTAATACTGATATCTATAACTAACACTCGACCTAGCAAACATTTTCATTAGGTACCAATATCAATAGCTCATTAAAAAAACATTCACATACCAGAAATGTACTTTATTTTAAAACACATTGCCTGATGACATTAAAGTTTAAAATCGATTCTCAACTTTGAGTACCAAGTAAAACATTTTCTGCGATATAACTGTTTCTAAATAGTTATAGACGGCACTGAGCATAAAAAGGAAAATAATATGGGTTTTAACAATACATTTGGAAAATAGGAATAATTTTCAATTTTCGAGTCTTTCAATTTTCTTATATATCCATTTTTATAGTCTTTCATAAAATTCTTAAGTCTATTATACTTAAATTCATCTAAGTATATTATACTCTTAGTAAAGCGAAAATTTGAAAAATGCAAAAAAAAATATAGCACTATAAATTTTTACTTACAAACTTTGATATTGAAAAAATATATCTCAATGGTAACTCGTGATGCACACAGAAGTAATATTATACAGCTAAATTGATGTATTTGCGTATTAGATGTACTTTGTTTGTAATGTTTCACTTTACGGTTGGCGATTCTTTATCCACAACAACTATTTTTATAAAGACAATGGTCACTTTTTAGAAAGAAAGTCCAATAAATCCTTATTTCTGTGACAACCATACAACAACGTGTCAAGTAATTAGATTAGTTGAAAAAGAAACAATACATTTCAACATTAAATAATCATAACTTCAAGATATTTTTGTTGGATTTTAAGAACATAATCATTTAGATCCATAGTTGAAATTGTTTTTTAACCATTGGTCCCTTGAAATATTCTTGCCGTCGCGATGTTATACATACATTGTACAGAGTCGTATTTACTTTTTTCTGTTCCAGTTATATAAAAGCTGAATGTGCTGATGATGTAAATTAAACCTGGTTAAAAATACCATTAGCGTTTGATGACAAACGTAAAGAAAATTCCGAGGGTATAATGAACGGTCCCATAATGAAAGCGTTTGAATGCAGCGTTTTAATGCAGACACAGAACAAATAAGGTAGCGTCCACCTTGCAAGCCTATTTATAAATTCACGAGAATATTGAATATTCCTCTTTAAGTAAAAAAGTACGCAACAATTATTTGTGAGATTGAATGAAAGTGACTTTTTTGTGCAATTTCCCAAAGCTGAATTGTTGTATTTATTTTTTCCAGAGAGAACACACGCAATTTGGAAGTATAAAATTATAATTTCCCAAATGAGATATGTGATCAGTATGATCGTATAATGAAGCCGAGCTTAACCGAATTACGGCAATTCGAATCAAATATGATTAATTTAGTACTTGTAACCAGACTGAACCAAATGAGAGTTTGTTAAAGTCTGCATACGAAACAGTCCATTTCATTCACTCACTCTAAATATGAAACAGCTATTTTCCGCCATCAGGCCTCCAAATGCAGAAAATTGGCCGAAAATATAACCTCAGGAAATATTTATTAATTTACGAAAAATACAAACACGGATTCGAAGGATGGGAATCCAAATATTCGAACGGATTTTTTAAAATTATATGAATACTCAGTTTTGTGAAAAAATAGAAGCGTTGAGAAAGAAACCAAAACATAATTGTATCGAAAAGCTTTAGATTAAAATTTTAATAAAAAAATCACAATATACTGATTTCATCGAAACCATCAAACTTCTGATTAGAAATTGTAAGTTTTAAAAAATTGTTTTATCAATTTTTTGAAACTACGGTAAAATATTTTCTGTCAATTTTACGTTATTTTATATAAACGCAATAATATTCTTAAATCTTCAATGATATTTAATAAATTAGTTATTAGTATTGGATAATTTTAAAAGACTAAATATCCTTGTAAAAAGTAATGTACTCCAGCTTCTGTGTTAATGTTAAGGTTTGGGGTCAGAACGTTTGCTCAATTTCCCTGATGCGTAAAGCAAATGTTGAAATGGCCGCTTGTTTTCCATCTGAACAAAAATGTAGCTTCACTATATGCACGTTTTGCTGAACTCTCTTTTTATCAATTAAGAGTAGAGTCGGGGATCGGGGTTGCTATTTTGTTAGCAATAGCAAATGAAATGTATAGGTCATTAATCGATGCAAATCAAATTTCTGTTATTTTAGAGCAAAAATTTCTAGTTTTCAAATGTTGCAAACCTCTTTCTAGGTACTTGGATATTTTATTCATCATTCAACTATTTATAGTCAAAGGGGGCAAGGGGGTTTTGGTGCTCAAGAATAAGTGCGCAGATTATATTTTTCCCACATTCTTGACCCACAGATTTTACTTTTTTGACTGAAAGAATTAAGTCAATGCAATCAATTTACTTGATTAATGATGAATTTTAATGCTTCAATATGATATTCAACCACCCTGTTGAGAATGACTCCCTTCCAGCATTGTGACGATGTCAGTTTCTTACTTACACATTGTAAGGTTGAGGGAGGACAAGACGTGCTTGAGGGGGCAGAATGTTATTTCAATTAACTTGCCTTGTATTGCACGATTTCATCTTTTATTTATTTACTCATGAATGGCAACGAAAAAGATATCGATGATCAGAGGAAACGAGAACTAGCGGTGCCACAACAGATATTTTCTCGTATTTTTGTTACGGTTACGTAATAAAATTTCAGCTGAGAACCGAATGATTGATTGATGTTCCCGGGCACGTCCACTGCTACGTCATTAGCCCCGTTGGTTTACTGAATGCTATATTCAGAAAGGTGGCGATGTTTCTTCCCCACTAGATGGCCGACCTACACGTCGACAGGGTCGGGATCTCCTTCTCCAGGTATAACCCATCAGCGGAGTACCGCCTCAGTCGGAACAAACTCCAAGCTCCCAACTTGACTCCCGATAGTGTATTGGTGAAGTGATTGTGGGGGGGGAGAGGAAGGATAGAAAAGGGGAGAAGGAATGATTGCCCACGGTTTCGTCAGGGTTCTGCACCTGCATTCGCCGGGAATTGTGAGGAGAATCCACCAGTGGCGGCCGGTGCCCCAACAGACTGGAGGTTGCACCTCCATCGAATGTCGGAAAAGTAATTTCCAAAATTCAAAAAACCAATATATAACAAAAATGTAAGCAATATAAATTAATTAAAACTAAGTTATATAAAAGTCTATACTGAAACATAACTTACATAATGTAATGCATAGTGTCTATGCCAGGTACATATACCTCCGCGCACGTGGTTCTGGCTTTGATTTCCACTGAGCACTTAAGTTAGACTCCAGCACATTGCAACACGCACTATTGCTTCGACACGTTTCACACATATAAAATTATTTTATTTCAAAAATTTCATTCCTCTGGTATATTTTGTAATAACGATCCTTCAACGCCCACACGCTCGTATTCCCATCAGCGCTCTCCATGTGTAACTGCAGGCTGCTCCAAGTGGAAATATTCATCTACCGAGAAAGGAACTTCCATCCAGAACGGCCGATTTTACACAAAGAATTCATCAAGTGTTCTTTTTAAATCAATAACTCTAATATCAAATGAAAACACAGTCCAACAGAGTAAAGGAAGTGAAGCCAACCATACAGCGAAGAGCGCGGTGCAATACCTAGAAAGGCACCAGGCACCGGAGAGAGCGCCAGTTGGACGGTCTTTGGTTTCAAAATGATTTTATATACATTGATATTGCTGCAATGTCTTGAATGTTGAATGTCATTAAAGGGAAAATGCATTACCTTAAGATATGAGACTTTATTCGATTATCTCGGGGTTGTGCAATCTAAGCAAGAGCTGCCAGCGGAATCCACGGACAACTACCGCTCAGCGCAGGCGGAGGCTAGAACCCTCCTGCCCCCAAGCTCGAGCGACGCGACGTCTGGCGCGCACGTGGATGGCAGTGGACGTGGCCACTGGCACGCGGCGCGCGCTGCGACGCAATCGATCTGCACGGGACGGGGCAGCGGCGGCGGGAGGGGGGCGTCATAAGTGGCCCCCCGAACAGGCGAAAGGTCATCGCTTCCTTACAGCGCAATCAGGGCGTATCGGGCTAATGTATCGCCGGCCCCCGGGGAGGGGAGGAGAGCGAGAAGGGGGGTGAGGGGGGGCGTAGGCTAATTGACGCGGCCCCGCGGGACGGCGCGCGCGAGGGGCCGAAGCGCAGCCCTGCGCCCTGCGCTGCGCACTTCTGCGCCTGGGCTGACAGAGGCCTCCGCGACGAGCGGCCCCAACCCACTCCGTAACTGATTGTTAATAATTCCGGGCTAATAGAGTCATTAGTCCCGTAAGTGTAGTGGGTGTTTTCCTTCGGGAGGTGGCGGTGATCTTCCTCCGCTGAATGGCGAGATTCGGCGCCGACCTACCGTCGGCTAGCAGGTGTTTTCTCCAACCAGGTATCTCTCACCAGCGGGACAGCACTCCAGTCTGGACAAGCTCTGAGCTATCGACATGTGTGTAGTGTCGTGAATGTTAGTGTGTCTGCATGTGTGTGTAAATGGTGGGGATAGGATAAGGAAGAGGAAGGAAAGACTGCGTGCGGTCCATGGCCCGTTTGTTAGGGTACTGAATTCGTCTGGTGTGGATTGGAAAAATCACGTAAAACTACTGATGAGAGCAGCCAGCCGCTAGGATTCTCATCCAGACACCGAACCCACTCCAGCTCTCGCCGTGGTCTCAACAATCACTATCGCATACGCCTTCTCCCTCCCTTGGCTCATTTCCTTCTTCTCTTGTGTTTGCAGAGGCGATGCCGGAGATCTAGCTACCTCCATTTCAACACTAGCAGCTTGTCTGTTCGGGAGACGCCGCGTCTCGGGCGCAGGTGCCAGCGTTTCAGCCGCCATTCTGCGACCTTCCACATTTTGATTGCCTTTCGCCTTGAGGAAGGTCGCAATATGAACGCCTAAACGTTGGCACCTGCGCCTAGGGAGGGGCGTCTTCCATACAGCCAAGATGATGCTGATTCCGGCCGCAGAAGCCAACGCTTCCATTTCAACGCAATCCTTATAGTTGTTATTGTTGTTAGCCAACGTCCACCCTTGGCCACCTTTGATGGTTAGCCACGCCCACCTTTGGTGACGCGCCAACCAGTATAGACGCACAGAGTTTCCCCTCAGCTTATAGGGATCCACACGCCCACAATGGTCAAGCGCATAGGTGGCGAATCACTGTTGCTCATTTAGCTTACCCAGGGGACATGTGTGGTAGACCACGGACGCGAGCAATTTTATCCCCGCTGTGAATTATTATTATTATTATTATTATTATTATTATTATTATTATTATTATTATTATTATTATCATTATTATTAATGAATTAGGAGGTGATAAGATGGTGGAAGGTGATCGTGGACTTCTTGAACCATCCCAGCATTCGCCTTATGACCGAGGGAAACCACGAAAACCCCGGTCAGGATGGCTGGTCCGGGGATCGAACCCGGAGCTCCCGATTGCGAAGTCAGCGCGCTACGCACTGAGCCACTTCGCAATCCTTATAGGCCGGGAGGCGCTAACACAAAATTTGAAGTGGCTAATTTATTATTTTTTGTTAGTTTAATGCCAATTAAGGCTCAAAAGCGGCTCAATCGCCCTGTCTCCAGGGAAAACTTATCAAAGGGAGTAATCTCTACTGATTCACGGTCGTCTACAATGTTGAGAGTACACAGTTTACTTCCCACAAAGAACCACATGTGCACTCAACCTGTCCAACTCTCGGGCAAAATACATCTTTCGCGTAGGTGAACGTAAACCAAAATTTCAACAGGCTCATCGACGGACGGTTGATTCGTTTTCGCCTTAATTGGCATTAAAATTAACAAAAATTATAAACTAGCCTCTGTATATTCTTTTTAATTTTCTATCACTGCCTCCCGGACTGTTTCTCAGAAGTGGCGGTTGTGTGATACGTAACAAACCTAACGCACCTATGTTATCTGGAGGCAAATAAAGCTACAAGCTTCCCAATTAATTTTTTACAAATATATTTCAGACTTCTTATTTAGGCTTTAGATTCTTTTGCATTCTACAAACTTGCGAACTGCTGCAATCGTCATTGCTTTCTTTCGCAAGGCGCAGGATTCCTGCCTGAATGAAATGCTTACGATCTATTTATTCCTCCTTCACTTAAAAAGTATTACGGTATGTAGTTTTCGTTTTCACATTTAGTACATGATGAACACTGGCGTCTACGAAGTACAGTTCTTCCTAGATTTTCAGGATAAAATACGTAATGAAAATACTGAAAACTCCATACAGTAGCGTGGCGTGGAATTCAACTGCAAGCATCGTGGAAAATGTTAAAAATTAAATAATTTGCTACATTTTCAGATAGTGGGAATGACGCGTGACGGCCAACGAGGTAGTACAATTAAACATTTTACATTAAAAATGTCCAGTTGCGACATTAGGAGAATGGAGACTAAAATCCGAGTTCTCCAGCACTTAAAGACAAACGGTGTGTGATTCTACCATTAGCTTTGTTGAAAACATTGTAGTATACTTATCTCGAACAGATAATAAACCAAATAGTTTGCTCCTTTACAAAGATGAATGACGTGATAAACGTATTATTTTTTGAACACTTCCCTTTTGAGTGCACCCCCTGTTCTTGTAAGAGAGAATGCCCTTACCGATCCTTTCCTATACCGGACTGCTTACATTGATTCAACTTAACCAGTCTATTTACATTCATTCAGGTGAATAGTACTTATCTTACTTCCAGATTTATTTAAATGATGGATTCCTCATTTCAACTGTTTTCTCTTTCCAATCCTCAATTCGTCCTTGCCCAATGAATTTCTTCGAATTGAATTCGTATTCTCCTCCCTAGTATTATTCATTCCAATAATGTCCAACCCTTTTGGAAAGGGAGTTGCAATATTTTCCTGGAATACATTCCACTATTTTCGTCCTTCCTGTTTCAATCGTATATATCTCTTCAGTTTAGGCGTACTAGCAATTTTTTAAAATTGCCATCTCCTTTTTTAACTTTTGGATTAGACACAAATATAGTCTATATCTTCAAAGATGCATCATTGAGCCTAAGCCTCCAACTTAGCTTGAAATGACACCAAACATTTTTCATGAAATAATTAATCACTTATCTACGTTTTGACCGTATTTTACTACAGAAAATTCGTTTGAAGAAAATATCTTTGCTTATTCTATTCTTCGAATTAGTACTGTAAGTACATGCAATTCAAAGATTGAAGGCATTTCTTATTTTTGTGTGCTTTTAAGGGTAGGTTGAAAATGTTTTGAATTTTAAAATAATTTTATTCCTTTAATAAATAGTCTTCTTTACAGTATGTTGTCCTGTTTATGTACCGACAGTTACTCAATAATATCAAGTAATAATTATCAATTGTGCGAAGCAAGGTAATAGTATCAAACAACCAAAATGTACCCTACAGTATAACATGCTTAAAGTGTGGAATTACCGTACACCATTACTTTGTGAACATGCTTTGCTTTGATCACAAAAAATGTAGCTACGCATGACATTTTTCAAGAACACTTGAATCAAAAGCGTTCTCGGAATGCTTTGGCCCAAGATTCATTTTTATAGAGTTTGCATGACCGACTGTGATGCTAATTACAACCGTTGTGCCACATCGCTGGTCACATGCACGGGAGCGCGGGGCATAATTGAATGAGAATGGGGTTACAAATGACTAGGCGCATGCCGCACATTTGCACGAAAGAATTGGAAACGACATGGAAATGTCATCCCATGTTGACCCACAGACCAAGAGAATAAGATCAACTGATAAACGTATGAGTGAACCCTAATAAATAAATTCCAGTATTTTTTCTAAAAAATCATAATTAATAAGGGTATACCTTAAAAAATTTTGCACTTTTGAATTTGTAAGAAACATTTGTCATATTGCATTACAAATACTGCAAATGGATTTCAGAGTATATAATTATACAGCACATAATAACTTTGCGCTGAATTCAAGATAATATTCTGCAGTTGAAGAGAGATTCTTTGTCTGCCTCCGTGTTTATGTGTGCATATACCGGGTCTTTAGTCTAACTCGCAACCCGTGTCTGAGAACACAACCACTTGTTTTGGTAATTTGGCAACGCGTGAAATACCTTTGGCTTCCCCTTCACTTTAAACGACCCACCCCTCGTCGCAGATTTCGGGGTAGGAGAACGGGGCTATTTTAGTTGGAAGAAAGAGCAAGCACTTGTTCTGTCCTTGGGCAGTCATTCGTTCACGTTTCATTCATTATCGTAGGAATTCGCGTTTAGGAAAGAAGAATCGCTTCGAAAATGTTGACGGAAGGTTCAACGTGTATTTGTGGTGGAAGTTTATTTTGGCACTAAATATTTTTTAAAGAGCCCGAAAATGTTTCAAGATTTTTTTTGGAAACGCCAGTTCTCAACAAATCAACAATTTGTAGATTAATCCAGCGCTTCAGAGACACGGGGGATGTGGATAGGAAGCGGAGTCGCAGTGCCTGTTTTAAAGGAGGAGAAATTATTAGAAAATTCAAGATATTTATTTCATTAATATTTTTATTAATTTTATTACGATTTTCTAATTTGTTTAATTTCCAGGTACCATAATTAATTATTGTTATAAATAATAAACAGCTTGGCGGCGATGTTTCTCGAGATATCTTTGTAATTTCTCTCCGAGCTGGCGTTCATTAAATAATAATTATTGTTACTTTGTTGTTAATAAATCGATAAATCAGTCATAACTTCTCTCCCCATCTTCTATGTTACAGTTTCGTTTCTTAAGCATATTGAAGCATACAGACTCGCCATTCCTGAGCAGACAGACTCGCCTGAAGAGACGTTTTTTTTGCTGGCTCATGCCTCCACCCACCCCACCCCATCCACCCTGCGCAGCGCGAAAAGATTCCGGCTTGTGAGCCGCATACCTGCCCGCCGAATCCCTTGAATGGGAAAAACACAGAAAGAGGAAAGTTGCAGATTATCGCCCAGCTAACTTCCTTCTCTGCTGTCCCAACGAGTCAGCCACGGCAGTATTGAAAGAAGGCAGAGACACGCGGTTGCCAAATTGCTGAAATAAGAACAGGCGCTAGCGATCATGGGTTGCAAGATAAACTAAAGACTCTGTATATGTGTGTGTGTGCGTGTGTATGCGTGCGTGCGCGCGGGAATAATTAATTCCCCCTGCTCAAAATAAGGCAAAATTCTCCTTCGCGAAAATGTTAATAACATCACGTTTCTCTTAAGAGTTTAACACAACGGTGTGTGTTATACTCTCAATACTTTCATCGAAGAATGTGTCAGAAAAACACAATTTTTACTAACATGAAAACAAAAATATAACTACAACTTTTATATTAATATAATCTACAAATTAAAAAAAACATTCTTTTTTATTAACTTTTGGTATATAGTATGTAATTTCGTCTGTGGTTATAGCATTTTTCAGTTTAATTGTTTACTGCATGGAATATACAGAACATATTCGTAACTAATGATAGTATGTAACAAACCAAACTCATCAGTGACTATAAACGTGAAAAATAGAATTGTATCGTCGATACTGTGTAACAAATTGTGTTTCTCTGAATGAATATAAATTAAAAATAAATTAATTAAACTCCCATCAAAATTGCATAGTATTTGTTACATTTACATAAAATAAAAAATAACGCCCCGTGTGTTGTGAAGTGTGTAATGAGGAGGAGGAGGAGGATTTTTTAATCGAAATAAAGCTGGTTTGCGCCGCCCGTTTTTCAATTTGCCAGAATGGGAAAGGCTATCTAAGAAAACAGCTGTGTCAGATAAGTTTATAAAACACGCCCATCCGCGGGTATTGTATTACGTTTTCTTACCAGAGATTTCTTTACAAGGCATTTTGAATTAAGACACACTTCTTCTAAAGTCCCATAAATGTAGATCTAATATTTGGACCTAAATTATTTCATCCATTTAGTTCACGGATTGAAATTACCTACGTAAAACGCCAATCGTTGTGCATGCAATGTGGGAGGATCATACATAAAACGCCAAAGACAAATTCAGATTGGTTCGTTAACCCACATTCATTGTCATTTATGTTAAATAGTTTCTCGTCCAATATGTGGAACCGTGTTAGAGTGAGGATATCGAATTAGTAATACATTTGTCTATGCATCAGAGCAGCTACGAGTGCTTCCTTCAGTGAAATAAATATTAACATTCCGCTGTCCCACAGAAAGTTCCCCTATCAACGCGAGCAGAGCGCAGATCCAGAATGACAACGCCCGGCGAGGTGGGCCACAGAGCACGGGCTGTATCGTCGCTGGCGGAGTAATAATTACAGAAAGTTGGCCCTGTACAGAAGTTGTCGCGTAGTAAAGTGGGCCATCTCATTCTATTTAAACTTGCGCGCCCATGCCGGCGACAAGGTACCGAAGGAATATGCAATACAGAGGGGAGAAGTTTGTATTTTGAAGTTTTAACTACCCCCATAATGCTATTCGCTGAGCAGAGCGCGCCTCCGAAGGGGAAATTTAAAAGGACGCGGAGTAACAAATGCTGGTGCATCCAGCCCGGCGGCAGCAAAAAATACGCGCCATTGTGCTCCTCTATTTTTCGATATTGAGCAGAAAGGGGAAATGAAGGTTCTTGATTTAATGCAAAGTTGACGCATTCACAGCGGGAGAAATAATTCAATAAATAAAAAAGTAAAGGGACGGTTGAAAAGAGTGAAAAAATATCTCACGCTACGCAAATACACTCTTACCAGCGTACAAGAGAATCGCATTCGTATTTTAAATGCTGTATCATTCAGCGTTGAAGATACTCCCATCCCTGCTATCTTCCCATCTAACCCTGTTAAAACAGCATCTGTTTAATTTCCTGCATTAATTTCAAAGATTTAATAACTTTTCTTCCGGATCAACTCCTTTGCACAGACTTTATTTAATCTCCCTGCCTCCCCCCCTCTCTCTCTCCTTCCCGCCAAGAAAAAAGTTTAAGAGGACGGGCAAAGAATAAGAAGAGTTTCTGCAATCAGTTGCCGTCTCGCAGAGACGAGCAGCGTCTGTCGCTTTGACAGCCGCGTGGAAAGTCTATGAGTGTTTCTACTATCTAGCTCGTCATCCACAAAAGTATTTTAATTGCAAAATTATAAATATTCCAGTAAACGAACTTCAAATAGTTTTCTTAATATTTGGTTAAATTCAGTTTCTAATATATTTTGATAAGAAAAATACAACATACAAGAATGATAATATAAACTATTTCATATTAAATTTGTAGCGTTACGTAGTAAAACTCTTAAAATATGTTATGTCTGGGGGTCAATAGGGAAAAAAGGAAATCTTATCGAGTTATGGTTATATGCTCAATATAAGGATACCCAAGTACCTAAACAACTATGTTGACATATATGCAATAAAATAAGTTTTTCACAATATTATAATTGATGGTTAAAACTTGATGAAGTGAAAACCAATGTCGACTCTAGTGGTCGTTTTCTATCCTTTGCGGAATCAGATAATATTTATCAAGACGCTTGGAGTCCTATTTACATTTCCAGAATAAACTCAACAAATTAAGAAAATTTTTCATTTTAATGTTCTTATCTGATTTTACAAAAAAATCTAATGACGAGAAAAATCCTAAACTTCGTATAACGTATAGCGCAAATGTCAGATACTTCATTGCAATAATCTAGTTTTAAAATGAAATGAATTTAATTTAACAAATGAATGTTTTTTAATTATACATTATTATTTACTTTGATAGAACGACATTATTTTGTTAGTATTTATGTATAAATTAAATTTTTTTTATTTTTGAAATTTATATTTATACAATTATATTTGAAAATAACTCTCTGAGTTAAAAAAATATATTAACAGCGTTAATTTTAAATTTATTTTATTCATGAATGTATTCTCTATACGCCCAGTGAATTATTACGTTGTCGTTTGGCACTAATTAAATAGTAACAATGAGAAATGATGATTGTTTGTTCTTAGAATGTAGAAGATTTTGAACAAAAATCCGTAAATTCCTAATAAACTTATATTTTTATTTTCAAATCCACATATTAAATTTATCTTAACAATAAAAGCGGAACTATTATTATTATTATTATTATTATTATTTACAAATTCCTTCCTTATTTTTCTTTTTCACACCATTATGTTAGGAGAAAGATTTTTACATATCACAAATAATAAGTGAAATATAATAATAACAATGACAGTTGCGAATTGTAGATCCGTACGTTTTTTTTCCTTACACGAGTTATTCAGATGGTAAAAACTCTCTAAAAAACGACGCAGCTACTGCAATCACCTCCGTCACAAGAAAAACGCATACAGATCGATCCCATTACCCTTCAGCGAAGAACATAAATCTTGACAAATCCAGAAATTCCCTCTAGGAATGTTTTCTCTTCGTTAACCCCTCTCGCAAACAGAATCAAACAGTCAGTCCATTTAAGTTCACTTTCCAGTGCCAGCCGCACCCCGCCGGGGGGCGAGGGCATGGGTGCCAACCTCGCGCGCGGGAAGTTGATCTCACCGCAGCTGTAACAAACGCGCCGTGAGGCGGCGGGCGGCAGACGGCCGCGAACGAATGGTTCTTTAAAAGTCGCGCTGAGGGAGGCGCCGCGCCGCGCCGCGCCGCGCCGCGCCGCGCCGCGCCGCGCCGGCTGCTCTCCGAGGACGCGAATTTCCGCGGACGCCGTCGCGTTGGAGTGGGGAGCGGGCGCGTAGAATAGCAATTAAGGCAAAGGTGCGCCGGAACACAAAGAAGGGAGCGGCGCAGTCAACAAGAAAACCTGATAAAATTAAATTTGAAGTCGTAATCATTTCTATCGAAGGCGCGCGGCGCGGGCGGCGTGGGCGGTGTGGGCGGTGTGGGCGGCGTGGGCGGCGCGGCGGCTCGTTGCCGGCGAGTTCCGCCTAGACGGCGCCACCTGCACCTTCTCGCATCCCCCCCACCCCCGCTTCTCCCCCCCTCGCCGACACTGGAGTTCCAGCTGTTGCTGCAACTGGCGCCACCTTATCAAAGTAACGGTATTAATTATTTAAGATTTTCCTCAGATTCACTTCGCTAACTCCCTTAATGCTGCAGCGGGCCTCGACTTCTCCAAGTTTTCTAATTGGATTCACTCTCTCCTGCAAATTCGTCCTGCACGCACGAGAGCAAAAAAAGAAGTCGGTGATATTTCTTTAACGAACGTGAAATTTTGAATTGTAAGGAAATTTTCTCGGGTGAAAGGAAGAGTTAAATGCGTCGCAGAAAAGACGTCCCAGTGCAGATCTGCAACACAAAGACCTTTAGTTCTATCTTGTAGTTATCTTCGTATTCGTACTATTATTATTCTTAATTAAATAGCACAAAACGGTGAAATTGAAACTCAGATCCAGAGTAATTTTGCATTCAAATTTGACTTGAAATAATTTTTTAAAGCATATTACGTGGAGTAATAGTATTTCAAATGCGAGATATTCAGCTATTCTCTCGGAACTAAACACATGAATACGGGGTAAAATAATAAGAATAAGAAATAGTAAGAAAACATAACACAACTTTATTTATCACTTTTCAGATTAGTAAATTATGAACAGAACGCAATCCGACTTTTTCATTTGTTCTCTTGAAATAGAAAAGGTATTTTAGTTTTTAAATGTTCACATGTTTCCAAAAAATAGGTTTCAACAACACCAAACACAGTTGAATTTTATTTACGTAGCTGTCCGGGAGACGCACAGATGCTTAAGTCGTATGTCTCTGGAACAACTAAGAAAATACTGACTACGGCTGCGGAAACCCACATACTTGTCACTTTGGCCTAATCGTGAACTGAGTCGGGCGAGTCCACCGTTTAGTTCGGAGCGCAGTCCCGCATGGCGACACTGATGCCTATTGTTTCTATTAGTTAAAATTGGCAAAATCACTTGAAAAGTGACATTACATAAACCTGAAACAACTCAACGAAAAAATACTTACGTAACATGCCGATGCAAATTGCTGGAATGTTTATTTTCCTAATATACAGCAATACCTCAGCCGAAAAACAATTAAATTACGGCTATTACTGATAGAAATAATTTCTATTGATAAAAAAGAAAGTTTCTAGCTGTTAAACATTGCCAAGGCGCTCTTTACTATCTTTATTCATAATTAAACTATTATGGTAAAAGGGAAGTAGCGATTTCAGAGCTCGAGAACATGAGGGCGTAGGTATTCTGAAACAACGATTAGCAACCCCAGAGCTAAAGCCTCCGATCGCCGCGCCGCCTAAAAACTCCCCCTGCCGGACAGGCGCATCTGCATCGGGCAGGCCGTGCTCCCAACGCCCTCGCCCCACCCCGATAAAGACAAGGCGCCGCCCCGCCCCGCGCCTCTCGTAAATTGCGTAACATTACATTATATCCTTATATAGGATTGGGGAGAGAGCTCCCGCACTTGGAGGTCATTATTATGCAAAAGGGCTACCGCGCCGTCTCCACCACGTCCGCCCCCGCCCCGCCCTGCCCTGCCCCTCCCCACTACGCCCCTCCCCACTGCGCCCTTCCCCCCCTCCGCCCGGACGCGGAAGGCAGCGCTGCAACAGCGGCGGAATTGCCTTTATAAGCCCATTATAACAGGTCCCTCAATAACGGTTTATAGGTACTTACCTACGCCGAATTTTCTAAGCTGTTCGAATGCCCCAAATGCGACTCGCACAATCTAGAACTAGAAGCCAAATAGGTCAATCTTCGTAATAACGTCTGCCAAGTTTGAGAAGCTCAAGTTGCTGGAGTTACTTCGAAACCGCGTGGTCGGTTCCCAGGCAGGAAGTGGGAGATATGAGCAAGTCACGACCTAACTTTTGAGCTAGTCATGTCCCCGAAGTAGAGACATGAAAAGTGTAAAAAGTGAGTAAAGTTTGAGTAGTTATCGGAAGCAACAGTGCTGTTCTCCTTATCATTACTTATGCTCCAAGCGCACCAGCAATATTCCTGACTAACATAATACATAGTTCTTAATACACGAAAGGAAATTGTTTAAAAGTGCATGAATGTCTGCAACTTCAATTGCAATTGATGAACAATATTTTATTTCGGACGATTCGTATAACTTTTAACATAGTTTATTTTTTTAATTCATTATTTTGCAAGTACAGTGAGCAATTTATTATTGTGATTTACTTTCCACTTCCAAAAGTAGAAGTGATTTACTTTCCAGTTCCAATGTATAATTACGAGATATGTGGTAGTGTTAAACTTTGTCGGAATGTCATATAAATGTGACAAAACAAAAGGTGAAAGAGTAATTTTTTCTCAAAAGTCAAGCCTTTTTACATAAAATATTTTCATTTGAAATATTCAATATGCGTTCCGATGCAATATTTGTTTTAATACATAATCACGTTTATTTGTGTTGGTATGCTATCATAACATTAAAATTGTAGAGAGCACTTCAGAGATCGTCGTTTACATGCAGTATTGAACGGTTTCTTGAAGTTAAATAAATAAATAATTCGTTATATAACTACCGACGAGAGGAGTTTGCATCAATAAAAGGATCATACATATCGCGAGAACGTCATTCTTGTAAAGGTTGATTAAAACGATGATGTGAAAATATTCAAACGGCAGAGAAAACTACGAATATTAGAAGCAAAAAGAGGATCAGTTTCATACCTTAGACAAATTTAATCCCGTAGTAGACTCTGAAACGTCATCATGTTTTTGTTGAATTTTTAGTTAATACTAGTACCAACTTGGAAGCTAGATCAGAACATACGGCTGGTGCTAAACCGTTTATTAACAAGATCCAACATTGTAATTTTCACGATATAAAAAATTGATTGTGCTCATCAAAATTGTACATTTTTAAATTTAATATGGTCTTCAATTTCCATCTCGCCAATAATACGTCCTTTTTATATTATACCTTTCATCTGTTTGACCTCTTGGTAAGTCCTATCAAAAAGTATAGCAAATGCGAATAAAAATAAAATTTTGAAACAAGTACCTAGTTCAAATAAATAATTCTTCAAAATTATCAAGCAGAGTTATCTTTGATTACGTAAAAGAATAACAACAAATGGAATAAAACAAAAATTTAAAACTAAACAAAATGTGTGAATTTATTTATAAGATAGGTAAGTACTAATCTTGTTTGAATTAGAACGCGAATGGAACAATTATGGATAAGAATAACGTAAAATATTGCAGTAGAAAATCGAGCCGTATTTATTACTTGAAGTGGTGTTCATTTTTATGTACATCGTGGTTTGTATGTATTATTTCTGCTAGTTTCTGAACATCTGTATCATTCAAGACGTTTTATCTACAAAATGTTTAATGTGTAGTGTATGTTCCCAAATTATATACGCAATATTACATTTAACTTTCGACAAAATGATAAACTTGATAACTTTCGACAAAATGATAATGTTGCAGTGACGATCGTAATTGAAACCGATTCCCCCGAAGAGCAGTGAATTAATAACTTTTCCTAAAGAAAAACTTTATTAAAATGCCAGAGTAAAATTAGAATAATCTATTCACACGCATTAAGTTTGAAAACATTTATGTAGCATGTATTATGGAAAGTTTACAATTACTGAAAACATTAGTATTGTGTAAGATGGTAATGGTAAGGAAATAAGTACAACGAGTCTCTAATTCCAACAGATTTACATGCAGTTGCCGCGAGGGGACATCAGTTCTTGAGCCAATATAATCCCGACTGCTGCGCGTGTAAATATCTCGAGGCGAAGCGGCGAGCGCCTTATTTCCTGCGAGTGAATTCCTCGCCGCCATTTATCCCTAAACAAGTAATGAAAGCGAATAGTTACAGCCCTCGAGTGGCCCCCCGCGGGAGATATAAAGGCGGCAGCGCCGAGCGGCAATTTAGAAGTTGGCGCGCGGGCGGGCGGGCGGGAGAGAGGGGGCGGGGCGTTGCGTTTAGGGCGCGCCCTCCGAGGCTGTAAAATCAGCATAATACCGTGATTCGGAGGGCGCGGGCGGGGACGGGACCAGAACCCGGGGCCCAAGCCGCAGGTGAAGTTGGCGCGGGACTCGAGCCGAGATGCGGGACAAGAGTGGGCGGAGAGGGCTGGGATGGTGGCGAGGATAGTCCGCGGGTAGGCTTTGGATGGAGTGAGTGAGGAGGAGAGAGCTTGGGATGATGGAAGTTGGAGATGGGAGAGGTTGGGGACGTTATACGACGATATTTATAACTTTATGTTCATTATTTCTTGAACCTAGCTTTCTGATACACTTATGTAGAGATATGTATAAAATGGCGGTTCTTGCTTAATGAGCTGAATATTAATACCTTTTGACAACAAACATTAACTTTGTGCAATGCATTTAATTAGAAAATATGGGTAGACTGTATCATCAAATAGAATGCAGTGGACATTTTTTCACGTAAGTGAAAACTTGTCATGCCATACACATTTGTTTCTGGGTAAGCAACAATAGCTTTTCTGTCAACTGAAGAAACATTTAAACAATTTTAGATTCATATGCAGATGTATTATACATGTAATTTATGTAACTTGTAATTAATCAATTTCGAAATATCAACGGTAGTAAACTAGTACTAAATAATCGTAAATGAAGTATTAGCATATAATTCAGATTTAAGATGTAAGAGACATTTAAAATAGAATATAATTAACTCACCCTATTTGTACCGCATCTGTATTCTGCGATCAACAACCCTGCGGCAAAATGGCTCTTTAAAGAAGTATATTCTTCTCAATGGATATAGAAATTAAATGTGAGAGTCTTCTTGAAATTGAGAATTTCTGAAATAAGACTTCAGTGTTGAGAATCATCGATCCACTGAAGTACTTACAGCAATTTCTATCCAGTTAGTCATTCTTGTGTTACGTAACATTTATTACTAAATAAATCTCACGTCGTTAATACTTTTATTACGGACGTTATTTATACACTGTTAAATTTGCGAGAAGAGGTGCTTTAAATTATTTTTAATGATTTCTTTCACAAACTCAAAACTTTTCTGTGAAAGTGAAATAAAATTTCCGCATTTTCAGAAACGTTTAAACGATGTTTTCTCAACAGCGGCCGCAAATTTGTCAACAAAAATTGTCACGCAGGATGAGCTTTTATTCTTCTATCGTATACTGAAAGCCATAATTCAACTCGGTCATTTTGAAACCGAAAAATTGGGGAAAAGTGAAAAACAATTTCCTTTAGGGGGAAATAGTTGGCAACTGAGATGAAGGTGAGGCAAAACCGAAAAGTTAACATAAACTGAAGAAGAAATAAAATTAACTGGTACGAGAAAGAGTGTGCAATTCTATAGCGCCACTAGTTACTAGTGGTAGGTACAGAGCCGGTGGTGTGCGTGAAAAATATTTTAAAACAGAGAACATTTTATTGAATTTGAAATAAAAATTAAAACACCCTGTAACTTAAGTTTCTCCAGATATTCAGGATCCAAGAATATTAACATACTAAAATTAAGACCTGTTACTTAAATTCTTTTTGAGGAAGCTCAATATCATCGCTTGTTTCAGCAACAGCTAACGAAATGAGATTTGTCACTTGTTAATAAGATATACATTAAATAGTACTCACAACAACTTCGAAGGACTCCTCCCAGAGCAGGTACGTGTCAAAGCAACTAACTGGCTTACCTGAAACAGCAGGAAAAAAAACACACGTCTTACTTCATAATTGCGTTTCCTTAAGAAAAATGTAGGGAAATACAGCAAATCCTCCTTAACACAAATTACAAGGGACCAAAATTATCGGAGTTCGTGTTATAAAAATTCGTGTTAAGCGAGTTCGTTCTAAGGAGGGTTTACTGTAGTTATTTTCACAACTACAACATACGTAAATACATGTATTACAACAATATTGAGAAAATAGATTATTAGTTTCAGCATACAAAATAAATGTTCCTTTTATGTTAATAGAAAGGGAAACAATAAATTATTTGGCAAAATTCACAGAAAAGTAGAAAAGAATAATTTTATAAATTTAACTGTGCAGCGTGCATCCCTCTCGCTTCTCAATTGTTTTATAGGCCATTCTGCTTGATGTTCAGCCTTTCGCGTTGTAGCGATTCTTGAATTTTCGTGGCACATGGAACATTGGGGGAGGTGAGATGGCGAGAAGAAAACTGCACATACTTTCTCCCATAATTAGTCACTTTGGCAACTTGGGTTTCAATAATTAATTTACAACATATTGTTGGGTGGAGTCGATGTGGAGAAAAATTGGGAAACATAAATGGATGGGAAATGTTTGGTGATTTTTTTGGGAAATTATTTGCATCCAGAGTCGAAATAGAAATATTATTCTCTCAATTATTATGAATAAAAAGGAAACAATAGACGTTATTCTCTCTCATTTTTATGAGTCAAAAAGATAAAAATTAAAGGACAATGGTTGATTTATTTGAATTATTTGAATTTGAGGTGACAGCCAATGGAATCGTCAGGGACCGTTCACGTTGGTCCTTAATTTGTAGAATATTTTCAGTTTCAAAGTTGGGAATTTTGTTTCATTGGGGAGGTAATTTGGGGGAGTTCCGTAGTATTGATGAGGAAAGAGCTCGCAACACATCTCGCAACCTCAAGATGTCTGTTTAGTGTCTTCTTGGAAGTGTCTCAGGAGGCGGGGGAGTCAGTGTGTGTGGGAGGGACCTGTATAATTATTAGCAGGAGGATAGGGAAATTGGTTTGCTCTTTGAGGAGAGATTCAGATTTCTGCATGGACTGAAAAATGTGAAAAAATTAGTTCTAGAATTAGCGTTTAAAAGTGTTTCTGGGGCTGTAGGTAGGGGATCGGAGGATCTCTCTGTTTAGTATTTTTGAACAGAAACATGTTTGAAAAAATTCTGAAACGTGAATGCTTTAGAAAAATTTCTTCTTTGAATAAATCTAATAAGTTGACGAAGATGACTTCAGTTATTTCACCGTTTAATTACATCAACAATACCTCAATTGAATCTATGAGTACAGGAATCGTGTAGGAACGCTCGCTTCTTGCCACGATTCCACGTTGGTATGCGAGCGATAGGACGCCACGGCCTACATCACCACCTTAGGGGCAGCTCGGGCAGCTGTCACCGCAGATGACTCGCAAGACGGTGCCACGCGACTTGAGACTTGCGACCGCCCGAACCCACCTCCCCACAAACACGCACGACGGGGGCACGTTATAATTTTGAAAAGATAGAGAAGATTCTTAATTCATTTTTGGCATGCCACGCCATCATCAGAGAGCCAATGGGTGGAGACAATGAGCCTGTATCACATGACCTCCGGTGAAAAAAAATATAAATCTTTGCTGCCGCCGGCGCTTCCGGAGTCAATGATCCATTGATGTAAATTAGGTTAAGTCTAATTATAAGAAAATATTTTGTAAATTCATCGCCCCTTGCTTCTTGGAAACTCCTTCCCTTCCTTTCTTTTCGGTCAGTACAGTCATTAGTGTTAATTTATTCAATGTGTTTCTCAGTGTAATGCATGCTAGGCCTGAAGTCACGCATGGCTCCATCCACTCACACCCGCCCACATTTCACAGCAGCCGAGATTTACCTTGCGTAGGTAAGTCAGGTAAGTGGACATCCCGAGTAAGACAGTGACTCTGCAAGAGTAACTGTTATTTACACCCTCGTGTTATATCACTTGAACCCCAATCATACCAAAAGCATTATTATTAGTTAGTTTATTCAGTATCTTAATTAGGGAAATGTTTATTACATGCTATTACATTTTTATTTTCCTAATTTCTGATATTTTTTACTTCTTTATTTTTCTTTATTATACTTCAAAGTTAACATAATGATTCTTATAAAATATTATAATAATAATTTACTACTGGAAAAAAATATGCTAGTTTATTAATGCTATTATTGTAAATGAAGTTATTTAATTACTACTGACAAAAGTTAAATAATATTGTTATCCTGAAAATGACCTTTTTTGTTAATTATTTCTTCTTCGGCTATGGAGTATTTTAAGTGTTTTAGTTTTACATAAAAATACTGAGTCTATTAGGTCATCCATACGCTATATGAGTTGCTTGATAATTGTGTTAGTTAAGAAGCAATAAAATATTATTAACATTATTGTTGTTGTTATTGTTTGGGATCTTAATCGTCATTCAAACTGTATACATTATTCTGGAATGTCTTATGTGTAACAAATCCTACCAATCAGTCACACAGAACATTAATATTGACGTGCTGCTTTATTCAAGCACCCTACAAGAAAAAAAATTAAAATTCTGTAAATTAATTACTGTCTCTAAGGAATTGTAATATTGCTTTTGAAAATATATACTGTGTATATTGTCAAAACATGTACTATATTTTCATAACATGTATTTCAACCACAGGTATAATGTAAACAGTAATGACTATGCATTCGTTTTCCAAAAATGTAAAAGTGTAAAAGTATTTAACCACGCAATGAAAAACCTTTCTTTGAAATCTTACAGAATAGTTACTAATAACCTCTCTGTTGATGCAACTGAATTAAATTAAATTAAATTTTTTTTTCCAATTTGTTTCGCTTTTCATCCATCTTACTCGGCTGGACACTTTCAGTAATATCAGCAATGCTTTATTATCAAATGACATTTACATCACCTTATTTAAAAGGCAAATTTATATTAAAACGATTTTATAATTTAGTAAATGACTCCTTCTGAGATCCCATACGTCTTCTGGGCAGCTTTCCCAAGAGCTTTGATAACTACTTCCTGTCTCAAAAAACATTTCCTAGACCTTGCGCTGAACCCATCAGGTCATTCGCGTGCCCGTTTGTCTGGCTGCCCTGACTGAAAATTGGTGGCAGAATACACTATTTTAATATTACATCACTTAACAATTTTACAGAAGTTTAACGAAACGGTACACGAACTGATGAGAGCATTTCTTCAAGAATCAGTACAAAATGAAACGTGTCAACTCTCGAGGTCGCAATGTCAACTAATGATATCCCAATTCCCAAAACCTCGCAGCAAAACTTTTTAAAATGTGGCTTCAGGTACTTTATGTTAGTCTCTAGAACTTTAGAGAAGATTTATATTAGGCAAAGCATTAGTGCGTCTATTTGATATACATCTATTTTCATTATTCTGATTAAATAAACCTAAGGAAAATATTTTAATAATTTTAAACTCAAATTCGTATAATGCAATAAAAATGTAGGTGCAGATAATATTCCAGGTGGTATTCTATATTACAATGCTCCAAATGTTCAAAATTAATGACCTATTAATTGAAAGAGTTATGTCCAGACAATACCAATGAATATTAAATTGCGAGGTCATTTAAGACGTGTGACCAAATATCACACTACAACGAATAAGTATTCTTAAAAAATTCAATATAAGCGTAATACCATTCGTACTGAGAAGCAATATGTTGTGAAATATTCCACGGAGCAAACAAAAATATTCAAACGGACTGCTTTAAGATACTACATTTCTCGGTTTATGTTCTAATAAAAAGTTTATGGCGGCGTTATTTGTCTGGGCGTATATGCGCAGAGCATTTCAGTCGTGAGCAGCGTGCTTAGCGCTGCATTAGAATGTTGGACCAGGAACTTCAACTCGGTCAAATCTATACTTTTCGATAACGGACATTAATGAATCAAGTTACCGACGTTAAGACTACAAGTTCTTAACGCCTGAATACATTCTGTACGCGCATGTAAAAATTTGAATTGATACTCTTGTCACGTATTAGTCACTAAATGCGTCCAGAATTAACTAATCTCATAGTTATTGATTCTGTAGTAGTTAATTCTCTGTCTACAAATGAGAATCTGTTATTCAAAGTTTCTCTATTTTCAAAATGTGTGAAGTGAAGAGAAGGTTTTTTTCACTACTTAAATTCATTCGTAATAAAAATAAAAGGTTTAAAGAAATTATTTTATTCTAAAAATATAAAAAATCACGCTACATTAGTAAGAAAAAAATAAAAATTTTATGATGAAAAAGTTGGATAAGATTTGGGAGACACCTTTAGATGGAGACGAGTCAGAAGAGAATTGTTGTGTACTGCGCGTTAAGCACGATTATGATAATGTTTCATTCTCTGCCCTACATCGCGTTTTGTTTGTGAAATTCTATTGTCGCTGCTTTATTACTAAGCTTTGAAATCGCATTAAAAACGAGAACCGAATGAGGCTCTTGTGCACGGCCGTAACGCGATGTTGCATCGACGAACCAGCATTAGTTAATCATTACACGCAGCGTGTAATTCGAAAGGCGAATATATCGTTTTCCCAATTCTCCAAACTCCTTCGCATCTAAAACTTCCATTAGAGCGTTTATTTTTGAATGCAGTGCCAGTAGACGTTTAAGCGGAATCGTATGCTAAACCACTCAATTAAGGAAGGAAACGAGAAGAGCTCTGCAGCCGTGACATTGCTGCCGCGAGGACCCACGGGAGAACGGGTGGAACAAGAAGCCTTGGAGACCAGATCGAAGGAAGAAGGGTAAGGAAAGACGGTAGCGGTGACGGCGTGGGCGACGGTGACGGTGACGGGAACGGTGACGGTGACGGGAACGGTGACGGTAACGGTAACGGTAACGGTAACGGTAACGGTGACGGTGACGGTGACGGTGACGGTGACGGTGATGATTTCGTCGAAAAATGTCCGTCTTAGTTTGGCTTTTCATCGATAAATGGCCGACTAAAGATGTGTCCTGACGTAATATTAATTACATAAACCTTATTTCGGGATGTTTCCTATCTTCTTTTACTGTATCTGCTTGAAAACAAAGCACTGAACTGCATGTATAGGCTAGTTTACTTCCCGAAGGTATCTTGTGAGACAGATCCTAAATAATCCCTTTTCAATAGGGATGTAATATAACTCTTTGACGATTAGAATGAAGATTAATGAGAAAAATTATTGTCTTTCCTCCAAAATTGTATTCCTCTCCGCTCGAGTGGTCGGCAGCTACAGTTCATTACAGAGTGTAAATGTTACATGCTCCTTCAGATAGGACCCATGAGTGAACCTTGTGGAACTCCGCAGCTCGCCAGTGAGCGCCGCCGGGAGTGCGGCTCCACCTGAGCAAGTGACGCGAGGGTGGGCGGCGGGCGCCTGTTGCTGCGAATCGCCACGCGAGGCACGTGCGCGCGGGGGTGTCTCATTACCCCCCCTCCTACTTCCCTCCCCTACTTCCCTCCCCTCTCCCCCCCCAGCCACGCGTCGTTGCGGCGCAGCTCCGCGTTCGGAGCCGTTTACGCGCCTCCGCCCCCACCCCCTCCGCGCCCCCGGGCCGCCCCGCCCCTCCCCAACGAGGCGCTAACGCGGGCACGCCGCAGCCAGCCGCGCAAAGATTGTATTTCCACCTGCGTGTGGGCCGCCTGCTTAAACGTCGCGCCGCACTAAGCGCCCGCTCAAACTTCAATAACAGAAACCAGTTTTTCAAGGGCGAGCGGCGGAAAATTCGTGGATGGCAACAGCTGGTGCATCGCGTACTTACGGCATAACGCACATGAATGGCTAGCTAAAAAACCGTTAACTTACATTTCACTGTGTCATCGTTCGAGAACGCGGGCGGAGAAAACGGACATCGTACTCTTTGTATTCATACTGTATTAAAAAATGTTTTCAAAATGTTTTCTATAATTTTAATGACAACTTCAATTCGTAGTAAGAAATGTCTGAAATTATCTTGTTAATTTGACAACAAAACTTACCATCAACAGGAAACAAATATTATAACTAGCAGCCTACAAGAGCAAAATTGCTGCAGTCGAATGTGTTCTGGAGGCGAAATGGCGTCCGGAAGCAGAGAAAACAGCTGTTCTGAAAGGGTACCCTTGAAAACGGAAGCTCCTTTCTTCCTCATTGCAAGATGTAAGCTGTGTAGTAAATAGTAACTATATTCTCATTGATTATGAGAATATAGACGTAATATCAGGTGCAAGGAATTGCAGTGGAACATAATCAAATATTTCCATTTGCAGTCAAAATTGACATTCTTTCATTGTTTGTGTACTACTTTTCCAGTCGTCCTAGGTAACGAACGAAATCATCGACACCATTCATCTGCCCAGAGGATTCTGAGATTATCGTCAATATTCGCGTATAATCAAAGTTAATAATATAGATTTTATGTTCGTGAAGGACGCAACAGAACTTCGGATGTGCTCAACATTGTGCGGTCTAGTTGACGCCATTTAACGAAACAGACGCATCTGGTTTGCTTCTTGCATTTTTGAGTTTGACCTATCTATTTTAGCGATTTCAGTGAATTTTGTTTGCTTCATTACTTTCATTATTTGTAGAATTTTGTCGTAATTACCATTTAGTGAATGTGTCAAAACTTACCCACACTTTATTTTTTACATTAAACCATTTTGTTAATTTAATTACTGATTTACTACTTTCTGCGACAAGTGACAGTTCCGTTGATTGGAAGATGACAAGGACGGCGAATTGAATAGCTTTGAATATATTATTCAAATTTTGTTTTCTATTTTCAAGACACCTTCTGTTAATATCGTGTGATCTACTTTCGGTAACGTACAGTCTATTGGTTGTATTCAATTGTTGCATCTTAAGTGGATTTCAATCTACATTAATTCAGTGCCATCTGCATTCATTCTATGTCATTGTCTTTCTCTGTACTAGAAAACTAAGTCTCGACCAAAGTTTTCTGTAATGATAACGCACTCAAGTATATGTAGTGAGATTGTATTGTAAAACCATTCTCTTGGTAACATTTAACCTGGAATCTGTACTCTTTAATCTATACATTTAATGTTATGCTCCATTTTCAAATATTTATTTGTGTTCTGTCACTATACTCTTTACAGCCAAGGCCTCTGGCTGTCGTAAAGAATATGCAACAAAACATCACACACATACACACACACATCTTGGATGATAAAGAGCTCCAAATTTATCATTTTAATATCCGTCTTAAATGGTTGAACTGTGGATATACTCGTAGTATTTCAAAAAAGAATCTGTCCAGCCTTCTACTCCCTCTTTGATAAGACTCATTTAACTTCAAACTATTGAAACTAATTTCCTAGATTGAATAATAACATTGGGAAACAAATATTTTTTACCTGCTTTAAAAACTTTTAGGAGTCACCATCGACTTAAGTACTGTTTATATTGAGCAATTTCTTATCACAAACTGCAATGAAAGGCTGAAGTCCCGTGATGAATCCAATGCGTCACTCACCCCACGGACATATTGACAATACGGGACAGTTTGACATTTCGGAGTCCAAGTAAAAAAAGTACTGAATTTATATTTTTGGATCATTTTCTTTTCAATTATTCTTCACTGAACGGCTCCATGTTTTACATAATCAATAAAACAATTTTCATTGTGTTTTAACACATTTCAAGTATTTTATTGTAACATTTGTTTTATTTTCTTTAGTAGCTTTCATTATGTTTTATATTTTAATTTCTAATTCATCTTCAGGTGATTATAAATTGCAATGTAGATAAAACCTCAAAATATCTCACCTTAGCAATTGCAATATGTCACAAGTAAAATACAGCTTACCTTAAAATAAAAAATTTAAACAATTAATTAAACTTTAACCCTACAAAGAGTAGTTTCATTTCCAGGTTGCAAATCAGTTTGGGTTTAAGTAAATCCATGTTTTTATGTCGTCTTCCTAGAGGAATAAGTCGGGCCTTGCAATACAAATTTTCGTTCAAACCCCATTAGTTCCGGGCGGGTGGTAGAAGGCAAAGAAGATTAGGAAGCTCCTCCATGTTTGCATTATGATTTTTTGCAAGAGATTTGCAGAGGTATTTATTTTCAATTCTAAATGTTAATGAAGAGGTTTTACTTTTTGATCTTGGCAATTATAACAACATTCACTTCTTTCCTGACTTGTTAACTATCTTCGAAATGCGTCTTGTATATTTTTCAACAACTGTGCAGAATGTCGTGACCACAGACTCTAACATCTTTTAATGTGAGTGATCTCGTTTTGAGGTTGCTATTTTTTAGTACTCGGAGAAAACTGCTGGTCGTTTTCTCTAGCTTTTATCTTTTGAAGATTGGAGCTCGTAAATATAATGGTGCTGGTGAAGATACTGGTGGAATAGTAATGGCTATAATTAACCGGGGGAATACAATGGAGCACGTAACGTGATAAACATAGAAAAGCCTTAGGGGAAGAAAAGGAGATCTAGGGAATGGTGAAGAATGAAAATGACAGGATACATGCAACAAACCTTTGAGGGAAGAGGAGATCGAGAGGAATGGAAGAGAGATGGGAGGTGAAAGCATGTACTGTGTTTGCGGCAGTGAGTTTCGTATTATAAGTTTCATCAGAGTTAACACCATGTTTTTGAAGTAGACAACATTTTCATAAATAAGGCGCACAATCTATTCTGTTAATATTTTCCCATTACCACGAAAAATGTGCCATTCAGCTTGTCTGTTCGCCTGTTCATCTCGACCTTCGTCCGTCTTCTATCAATCTATCTGTCCGTCCGTCGTCTTTGAAGAACGCTCAAGGCTAAACCGTAAATAGGATTTTCGCCAAATCTGATACTTCTTGATCGATCTGGCTGGTTTCGCGGACCCTTAAATTTGAAATGTGTATTTTAATTTTTCGAGAATTTTTTTTAAAGATGCATCAAGGCCATTTCCAACATTCTTTTAAAGAAGTATATTTCTATTAATATTTTTTACTGACATAGGTGGCTCAGGCTTTGACCTGACGTCACTGCAGTGCCTCTGACCAGGAAGTCCTAGGGTCAGAATCCTGGACAATGGCAGATTCTATGACCCCAGTAGGGCTCTCACACGCAACTAATCTTTATAAATGAGATCTCTAAACAAAGAGAATTTCACGGAGACATGATGAATTGCACTTTGACTTCAAGAATATCAAGGATTTGTTGAAAAAGGCATCTAAATGTTCACGTGAAATGCAACCCGCAACACTCGGTACCGTCATTAAAATCTATTTAGTTTAATACCTCCAAAACAAAGCGTTCTAGGGGCCTTAAAACCAAGAACTTTGAAGCCAATGCCCTCAAAAAACGTTCCTCGCATCGTAATCTTTAGAATGAGATATTATTAGAATTTTTTACATGTTTGCTTGCACGGAGCTTGGCGCTGGAGGGCGTATTTATTTGCAACGTCATGCTTAGAACGCTTAGATTCCTCCATTTTATATTTCTGTTTTCCGTGTACACCGTGGTTTGCTCTGAGGGAAGAGGTTGATTTATATAATCATCAATTTTAGTTTCGCTTTCGCAGCAACAACTAGAAGAATTAGTAGTTGCTTGATATCGATGAAGATTTGTTTTATGCGGGTAGTACAACCGTTCATTTATCTTTTTGCAGTGTACATGGTACCTAATTAGAGGGCACTATGACGGAAACAATATTGGCAAAGAATGGATAATTCTGTAAAGTTTAGTACTGTAAATACTATATTAAACATGTTAGTAAAAGATATAGATGTTATGTGCAAACAAATTACATTTATTATTAAACAGATTGATTTGTTAATCATTGAAAAACAGTGTTACAGATACTGTGCTAATTTGCTTTCTGCAGTATTTTGCTTTCTATTTCCCCTCAGATATACCATTTTTGTTAGGAAATCTTGATATGTTATCACTACACAACTACGAAGAATTAAAAATGTACTTACTGTGCATGATCAGCCTACAGGAAGAGCAATCAGAGAATATTTTTTTAAATGTGCTTAGGAAGAATTCAAAACATTGCAGGAATCAGATTGCATAGCTTCATTAATGTTGGAAGGAATTTATATTAAACATTTCTTAGACAACAAATGTAATTATAGTTGGGACAGCATACGATAGTACAGATGCTGCTACATCACCTCATGTTTTATTGTTTATATTATAAAAAGTTCTCTTGTATATTATTTTAGTAGTATAGATGAATTTTGTGGTTCTCACACGCAATGGATCTTTATAAATTAGATCTCTAAAGAAAGATAATTTCACGGAGACCTGGCGAATTCCACTTTGACTTTAAAAATATGAAGGATTTGTTGAACAAAAGACATCTAATTATTCATGTCAAATGCAACTCACTATACTGACAGAATTTTAAAAATCTATTTAGTTTAATAACCCCTAAACTATGCGTTCGATGAGGTTAAAGTCTGGAATTTTGGTAACAAAGACCTTAGAGAAATGTTTCTCACATCGTAATCTGTAGAATGAGGGCCTCTTGGACATTCTATTACTACATTTTGTTGGTAAGGTGCTTTTTGATATAACCTCACCTATTCGGCGACGTGCAGAATCTGAAGCTGTAAGTGAAATAAAATTAATTTATTGATATTCTAGGCAATTCAATTGCGCGGGTATACCTCTCAGTTCGGTAATAAAGTAAAATAATATTCCAAATAGAAGGGTAGCACTTGCGCGATTCTATATTTCCACAGGTTTACCTTTACTTAGATTTTTCAAGAGTAAAATCCTCCAATTTTTTGTTGACTATCAAGGAAAGCAAAAAGCTAACTGTCACGGAAGCTTGTCTAATTCCTTCAAATGTTGTTAAGGAATTGCTGTGAATCGCTCCAAGAAAATCTGTCAATAACACAAAATAATCCTTTATTAAAAATTTGTTTCAAACATCAATTTTATAATTCGTAATTTTTATTTGAAATTCTATAAGTACATTGGAAGTTACCTTTATACTTTTTTAAACAAACTGACACGTTTCGTTAACAACTTTCCCTCTTAATAAGGAAATAGAATGATATGAAAGAGGGTAGAGTTTAATATGCGAAAGTTCTTGCAAGGGTACGATAATTATTCCTTAAAATGGTATTGTTTTATGTGCGACCGGCTGCTCTGGTCAGTAGTTTTCCGTGGTTTCTACGATCTATAACAGGCGAATACCTGAGCAGTACCCTAACAAACGGGCCTCGGGTTGCGTGCGATCTTTCCTATCTCTTCCTTCATCTATTCTCTCCCCTTACACAAATAAACTAACGTGCACTACATTACCACACATGCCGTGATACAGGTCGGGAGCTTAGAGCTTGTCCCGGCTAGAGCGGTGCCCCGCCGGTGGGAGATACCTGGTTGGGGAAAACCCCGCTAGTCGACGGTCCGCTAGGTCGGCGCCGGATCTCGCCGTCAAGCGAGGCAAGACCACACAACCCCCTCCCTCCCGATGAAAAAATCACGCACTACACTTACGGCACTAATGACCTCGGTAGCTGACGCGCCCGTATTCACTAGCAATCAATCAGCGAGCTTCCTGGCTGCCGCCAGTACAAGTCTCCAGGAGAGGTCTCCGCCCCTCTATCACCCCTGTGGCGTCCGACAGCCAGCGGCAAGGGGACAGGAGGGGTGGTGCGAGGGCGCGGGCGGGTCCATGGGCGCCGTGGGCGGGAGCGCCATGGGCGGGGCGGAGGGCGGCGCCGGGGGCGGGGCCAAAGGGCCTTGCGCTGCCATCAGACGGCGGCGACTGTTGACTTTGCGCGCAGCGTGGCCAGCCAAGATAATGCGCTGTTGTTGCAGCGGAGTGGCGGCGATGGCTGCCCTCACGATAAACAATAACATTCACTTATACGCCCGCTAATTATAGCCATCAAGGATTAGCGCTAATGCAATACCAACTCCCGAGGGCTGGGCCCGCGTAATTGGACGTCGCTTCGAGCCCCGAGACACCCTTTTTCCGTCCCCTCTCCGACCCCTCCCGCACCCAGCCCTTCGCCGGCCCCCACGAGCTCCATCTGAGGGACAATTCCAGAGCTCTTTCCCATTTGAGCAACGTCGTCCGCTCTTGGAACGCTTTTTATCCAAGATGTGAACGCGCATTCTACGACAATCACCGAAACAAACACATTCAAAACTCGCTCACGCATTACTGAAATTTGTTCATCGAATCGATACGACGTATCATCACAATGCAAGATAAAACTCAGACCTATGTTCAACGGTTTTTTGTCTTAAAAGTGATTAACATAGGTTATAATTTGTGTATTATTATACAAGCATTGCGAAGAAATTTTCAACAATAATAAGTAACGTGTAAAGATTTTTTCCAAAAATCTTGAAAAATGTCTGTTGTACGAATTTCACCGTATCAGTTCTTCGTTACTTTTACACCGACTTAAGATGGCTCAAAGCATCAACTGATTTCACTGCAGTTCCTCTGACCGGAGGTCCTAGGTTCGGCTCCGGCGGAGGCAGGATTTTCGACACTAGCTCGTCAGCTAGGTCTAATTCAGTCGCTGTTTTGAGAATTCTAGCGGTTGGCTGCTCTGATCGGTAGTCTTACATTTTTATTTGATCAATCCCAGGTGAATGTCGGAGCAGTACACTCAAAACGGGACACGGAGTGCTTGCAATCTTTCGTTCCTCTTCTGTTTTATTCTCATCCCTTACATACACTTACATTTACTATACTACCATACACAAGCGGAGAATTCAGAACTTGTTTCGGCTCGGGTGGTGCCCCGTTGGAGGGATAAACCAGGTTGGAGACAACCTTGCAAGTCGTCACAGGTCGGCGCCAGATCTCATCATCATCCAGCGGGAGGAGATTATCGCCATCGCCTGGGATAAAACATGCACCACGCTTTCGGGAATAATGACTCTAGCTATTGGCACACTCAGAAACTCTAAATAATCAATGGATACTTTTCCCCCAAAATTGGGAAATATTAGAAATCAAATTAAAATATGACGCACTATTTAAGTATATTCGATGTAATCCAATCTCTTGATTCATGATATTGTTTAAAACGAGTAGATTTGTGTGAACGCTAATAGCCTGACATTAGCTTTATTGTGATAAAAGGTTTCGTACCGCTTAGTTTAGAATTGGAAAATACCGTTGCGAAAATAAGTTACAGAGGAAATTACATGATAGTCTGATCATTATAATGACGTCATAGTCCCAGGTCGCAATGAAACTGCCTGCGAACCGAAAGCGAGAGCATTAGCATAAATGATGTACGATGTTTGGGCCATAACCTCTCAACGCAAACGAATTCGGCTCTAATGATGATCCAGCGGACGTCTTGTGATTTAAGGCTGCACTAAGCGCTCCCTCGAGGCCGAGGTAATGATGTGGAGAGGTGTTTGGCGCGTAATAGAGAAAGGAATAGGGAAACGAAAATGGACGTTCTTCCTCTTGCGTTTCAAGACGCTAAAAAATATCATTCCGCAATTTTTAAAGCATAAAATTATTGCTAGGTCAGAACTGCTGTCGTTATGAGATTCTTTCCGTATTCTTTTAAAAAAATCAAGAATTTTGTTTAATATTTATGGAAGTACACAGAACCAGATTCTTATTAGTTCATATTAAAAATAATTCAAAAAACCTTCTTGAAATAGTTTCCAACTAGCGTACCTCTGCGAGAACTCTCGCATGTTAAACCTCAGCCTTCCCCGATCCATTTCTCTTTCCTTTCCATTAAGAAGGAAAGTTGTTAATGCAACGTGTTTATTTGTGTAAGAAAATGAATTATATAGAAAGTATTGATAGTATCGAAGCGCCAAACCGAAAATTTAATTGAATGTCCAAGAATGTCTCATCCTATAGATTACGATGTGAGAAACTTTTTAGTTTTTAAGGCTCAAGAACGCATCGTTTAGGAGTTATTGAACGATATAGAGTCAAAAATTCATGATGTGTGTCACGGGTTGCATTTTACATGAATTTTTATTATGCGCATTTTCAACGAATTCATCGCATTTTTTAAAGTCAAAGTTCCATTCTTCACGGTCTTCGCGAAATTCTCTTGATAGGTCATAGAGACCTCATTGATAAAGATTGTTTGCGTGTGAGAGCCTCAAAGGAAAGGTATACTACTGAAATAATACGGGGAACGATCAATTGTTCTTGTCTAAACTAGTTACATTTAGTACTAAAACAGACTTCGCAATAAAAATGGGTTTGCTTGTATTTTTTAGTCCACTTCACAACATGATAATATGGAATGGCTGAGTTAGCTCAGAAGCAATATTCATGTTGTCTCTGCAGGGATTCTGACCGAGTCCCGGAAATGGTGCACTTAATGCTAACTAGATAACTTGGTCGAATTCATCCGCTGATTAAAGTTCAGTTGTAGAGACTGATTGCTCTGATCGGTAGTTTTTTGTGATTTCTACGATCAAAATGAGGTGAACGCCAGAGCTCTAACAAACGGGCTGCGCGCGATCATTACTTTATTCTTCCTTGACATACCCTAACCATTCCTTGCACACACACACACACACACACACACACACACACACACACACACATACAAGCATTAAACTACCACGCATGTCGGAAGACCAGTCGGAAGCTTAGAGCTTGGATGGAGGGAAAATCTGATAGAGGGAAAATCTTGCAACACGACGAGCAGATCGCCGCAGAATCTCACGCACCAACGGATAGGAAACACCGCGGAATTCTCCGGATATGACATATAATACACTTTCAGAAATAATTAACATGCCAGCTTATGCACTCAAAAACGCCAAACAACTACATTGGGATATTATTGAAACAAATAAATAATACATTGAATTACAAATTCACTGGCATATGCAATTCAAATAAATATTCAATGTTATCGTCATCATCATTGGGCATTTTATGTCAACTTTACTTTATTAGGAGCCAACACGTCTAGTTTTCTAATGTTTCTTACCTTGTTTTTTGTCATTTAACTATTTATACTTAAAATGTTGGGAAGAGATCCTGGAGCTCAAGGAAACTTGTACAGATGACATTTCTCCTCCCTAGGTCACATAGTTTTTATTGTTCTTTGACTAAATAAATAAAATGAAATAAAAATCCGTTCGCTCTCCTCGCTCTTAGTTAAAACCACTGTGTTTTTACACCTTAGACTCTAGCCTCTACAGCAGTGTTGTGAAGGTTGATGCCACGAGCGGGAGTTCGTGGCACAAGTGCCACGCCGAAATCACCCCTCCACGCAGTTCATCACCCCGCCACAAACAACGCCATCACTATTGTAGAACGTCGGGGTTACTACTAATCGATTCCTTTCCCGACGCTAGTAGCGCAGACAAGTTCGTGACATGTTAAGGTGCCACTAAGCGTACCACTGCCACCAGTAGAAGACCTTGACAGCACTGCTCTACAGCATATCTCCGTCGCGGCTTGTAAGGAGCGCACTGCATCATTGCCTACATCACATCGTACATCTGGCACTTGTGGCTCGTAACTCCCTAGTGGCGCTTTAACCCTACTACAAGTACGAAGGCATGGAGGCTGCCAGCCAGCGCTCACTTTACAGCCCTTAAGCACATTACGGAGCTTCCTTCCCCTCACTCAAAGGCAGTCACATTCGTATACCATTCAGGGAGGCAGAAGAATAGGGTATTGAAGGTTATACATAGTGTTAGGGCCGCCCCAAAAAAACAAAATGAACATCCATGTCCAAAGCGGGATTTGAACCCGCAGACTCCGCAGCTCGCGCCTGCCGCAACCAATACACATCAGGTCTCGGCAATATTTAATCTCGAATTATTCATAAAGTGTATCTTTCATGTCGTTCATCGTCGAAGCCACGAAGGACGATAACAGACCTCTGCTCATGAGCCAGTGTTGGACAAGATCAATCTGACTGCGACAGTAAGTTGCCTGCTGACTTCGAGTGCACGTGGAGTTGCCAAACAATCAGAGTTACATGGCGTTTGTGTAATTCCGTTACTATAGGAAATGTTTCACCACACGTTCATTCAAAAAATGTCATCTTCGATACCTCCAATGCCCTATACTACGATTTTTCTAAGTATGCCCCTCAAGGCCTGTTTTCACGATGGAATATGTCACTATTTTGCGACGTTGTCAGTCGTGCCGCCAGACACCGCATGATCGCGACCGTATCAAGCAGTGCTTGCGATCATGCGACATCAAGCAGCATGACGGAGAAAGACGCGAAATGCCGTGTGATATTCCATCGTGGCCATAAGGGCTTGATAGGCAGAGTTAGAAAAAAATCGCACTATAGAAGATTGTACCACTTATTCCGAGGCACCCTGTGGCTGGCGCGGAGCCGCCTACGCTGCAACGGAGCGGCGCTGGGCAGAGGTCGCGGCGCGCGGGTAGATCGGAACAACAAACAATGGAGCTAATCACAGACGGCAAATAGGCGGCCAATCGCTCTCGTCCAGTCGTTATGGCTAATGTTAATACACAACCTAGGCGCACGGAGCGCCGGTCGATCGGCAGGGATTGCAATCAGCAAAATTAAATCCTCTCGCATGAAGCAAATTCGCTATTAGTTTGGAACAAATTAACCCATGCGACCGATTCACTCCGTTTAATATTACTTTCTGAAATAATTGTATTGCAACTTTTAGAGTAGAACGGTACATGCTGTTCAGACAGCATTTACATAATTGATTTTATGAGAAAATCGATGCTTATGAAGGCAATTATACAAATTCATAATTATACTCACAATATTATGTATCATACCACTCGAATGTATACTGAAGTGTACTTGAATGCTCTGTGAAATACAAAATCAGGCTATTTTGACTCAAATATACCATTTTGTGTTTCAGAAAACTTTTCTGAATTATCTCGTTTCTGTATTCCTAATTTCCAATTCTTGAAAGTGTTCACAAATATCACAAATTTTCTATTGATGTTCAAACACCTGAACATCGACTAATATTGTAATAAATATTTTTTTCAAAATTTAAAGGTCCTACGAGTAATTTGTGGTGTAATGTATCTTGTTTCTGTTTGAATGCAAAGAAACAACTGGCAATGGGTCAAGAAATTAAACGTTCGTGCTCATTAATTAGCAAAATACAAAACCCAAAACTGCAGCTCTCTCGCGAGCACGGACAACTTCCCCTGACTGCCCTCTCATTTCCCCTCCAAATCCACAAAGGGATGTGTTCACGCGCAAGCTGAAGCGACGCGAGACGTGGAATAGTGGCTGCATGTGAAGTTATGTTTGCCTGATTTGTTCTAGCAAACAACCGAGCTTTGAATAATTATTATATTCTTCACTATTTATTACTATTTTATATTTATCGCGTATACACGTTTTCCTTTTGTACACGTTTCTTCCAAGGGGCATGAATTTCTTCTACTGGTCTTGTTCCCTTTTTTTCGAACAAATGTCTATAAGTTAGCAGTTCTTGCTTACGGCCGCAGAGCTCTTTTGACGGACACGAATCTTTGTTAAACTTTCTAATCTGAACGTAGGAATTTGATGGAATTATTGTGCACTTAAGTAAATACGATAAAAATATTTTCGATTCAAAATATTTAATTTTACTCTTAATGGACAATTTGATATCTGACAGACTTATTATTGTATTTTATTTTAATGGGTAATATTTTTGCTTTAATAGAGGAAATGGGAATTAATATAGGTAAATTTGGGATTATACTTATTAAATGACTTTTCTAAAATACTCTCGCAGAGCAAGAATCCAGTGACGTACCGCTACCGTGAAGTAACTTCTACAATCGTTACTTTCAAATCTCCAGCCAGTATCCACGAACACAAATATGTTTGACACTCGACCGTGAGATGCCTGACTTGTAATATTATTAAAACGAAATACTTCAATACAGGAATTTTACTGTGGCTTCCCGCAAGGCAAAAACATTTCAGACTCACCACACACACGGTCCTTTGCGCGAAACACTGCTTTAACACGCGAGCATTTCGCCTTCGGTATCCTCGTATTTGGCGCACGTATTTCACACCTGCACATCAGTAGAATGACAAATAGAACGCGGACGTTATCTGCTACAATAAAATGCTTTATCCCAATCTGTTCAATTTAATTTCCGTGACTATTAGTCGCCGGATCACGTGCGCTTTCGCCTTCTTGCTAAAACAAACGGCCCTTGTGTGTCCAATAGCGAAAACAGAGGGCAGGCGCGGAGCGGGGCGGGGACGGGGGCTCAGAGCCGCCTGTAACGGGCTACAAATTATCCGCAGCCGATGGCGCGACGAGACTCAATTAGGCGACACGTGAGCGCCGGCCGGCGCAGGGGGGGCGGCGGGGGACAGGGGGACGGCTGTCCCCGGGGGGCGGCGCTTTTCCATCCATCGCTGCGTCCCATCGCCCCCTCTCCCACCCCGTGCCCTGTCCCCCGACCGTCAGGGGGCAGCTCCCAGCCTGCACTTTAGGGCTGCACCGCCGCTTCAACGCGCCCCGGTCCCAGAGTTCCATTCAGGGCGCGGGTGCATATCCGCCACTGATTCTTAAAGAGGGAGTACAGCCCGCGGATTTTTATTTCGTTTTTCTTTTTGTACGCAAAATGAGAAATTATAAATAAACTCCACGAAATAAAATATTCCGCAATTTTGATAATGAATTACTAACAAAAGGGCCAAATCTGTACTCCCCTACTTGAACAGAATTAAATTCAAGCCCACATTCTGTTCCCCTCTCACCAACAAATTCTTAATTCGGCGGTCCCCCTATCGCTGTTCAGAATCAATATCCTCTTTGAAACATTTTCAAAAAGAGCTGCCATGGCCATCTTGCCCGCTTTCTCTTTGTTCTCATTAAGAATTATTATTCTCTTATATAGAATTTCTCTCGATAAACCCGGTTTCATTCTTTTCACCTTACCAGCTACTCCATCCTCACATTCATTTCATTAATTCGCACAGCTCCTCGCCGTCGTTCAGACATTTTCATAACCCTATGTCCTTTCTCCCTGCATTCTCTCCTATATCAAAAAAACAACTCAAGTTCATTGCATTCCCACAAATATCATTAATACTCTCGATTATTTACTTCCACAATAACTCGACGGCCAACCGCGTCGTCGTCCCGTGCTTGCGTATAACTCCATCCTCCACGTCTCCCTCGGGCTGCCCCGTCGGTTTATTTACTTGCCGCTCGGCTCCCTTGCAACCCACTGCGAGAGCGCGGGCTGATCCCCGTGGCAGCCCGATTTACTGGACGATTTAATTCGGGGGCGCGCGCGTCCCGATGCTCTGTTTTCGGGCTCGTTTTTCAAGGCAAGCGGCCGCGGCGCCGCCGCTAATCGCCGTCTGGAGCGCCACCGCCGCCCCTCCCCCTCACCCTCCACTTCGGCTGCACACTCGCCCCCCCCCCCCGGCCGCCCGCACACTCGCCCGCCCGCCCGCCCGACGGCCCGCCCGCCCCGCCCGCTCCCGCCTCGCCCGCTCCCGCCCCGCCGCTCCCGCCCGCCCCAGCCCGCACCGCCCACCCCCGCCCGCCCGCGCCTGAGGATAATGACGCTTCGATCGCCTGGCGCTCGCGCGAGCGTCAGTAATGGAAGCGCAGACACCTGCGCATATCTCCTCCTCGCGCCGCCTCACACGAAAACGGCCGAAATGCCCAGCGGAGCGCTGTTCAATTCTTTGTTCCGCGAGAGAGAGTTTCCCGACATGAGGACACTGAAGTCGTGCTTTCGTTATATTGCATTCGAATGCCGAGATTGCGCGTAATGGACCCGTGCTGTAAGTTCGATTACCCGTCTCGATTTATCATTCATCGATCACGTGCAGATACCAAAACGAACATCGCCAATGCTTGCAATGCCCGCGACCGACGAAAACAATTGTTGCTTCGGAAAATTAGGCATATTTTCCCGGAGCAAACAATACCCTGGAGTTGAGTAGGTTTCCTGCCAGGTTGCATGCATTGCAAGAGAAGGCCAAAACCGTGATGGATCGAGGGAAATTCTTGCACCATTACGACCTCGCCAGAGGTTAATGATGAATCGATTCCCATGTAGAGCCGAATCGCAGTAATGCAGGTGCAGGCACCTTCACACATTTTCTTTCCGCGTCGTCTCGCACGAAAATGGCCAGCGAAGAGCGCTCGCTCGCGTTTATTGATTGCTCCGGAAATATATGCCTTTTTTTTCGGAGCAACAATAGTTTTCATCGGTCGCGGGCTTTGCAAGCATTGGCGATGTCCGTTTTGGTATCTATACGTGATCGTTAAAAGATAAATCGAGACGTGTAATCGAACTTACAGCAGCGGGCCATTACGCGCAATCTCGGCATTCGAACGCGCAATAATGAAAGCGCAGATACCCTGCGGAACACCGTTTGCGTTTGCTGCCCTTAGGAACTTGCTTTGTTTTCGCCGGCGCTACATCGGCAATAACACACACATGCTACATCAGCAGAACGCTGTTGCTTCAGAAATGTGAAAGAAGAACCTGATGCTTCGACTGAGGCAAAGGGAACCTCATCGTTCGGTTTGATAAAAAAGAACTTGCATACGTAATCGCAGTGTGCCCGTCTATCCGTCCGTCCGGGTAAGGTTCCTTCCGGAGCGCAACGAGGCGTCAAGGAAGTCATTCGAGTCTGCTGGCGCGGATCTCACAATTGTTACAACTCGCCTTACTACGTATTAATCGTTGACTTTACATTTGCAGACGGAGCGCTGCGATCTGTTTACACGAGGTCACCGCCGACTGAATGAGAAACGCGCGTCCGCGGTAGATACTGACCGTTTAATATGATATAGATGGCGGTGAGCAGCACACAGAACCCCGGCGGAACAGGAACATAACCATTAAGCAGTAGATAAGAGCAAAGAAGAAATAAAAATATTGTACGTGAATGTTGTGAATAGCGTGTGGTGTGATCTATTTTATTGTATACTAGCTGGTACCCGGCGCGTTGCTACCGCAGAAGAAATAATTAAGGAAATATTCCTCTCCCTCCTCTCTTTCCCCCTCTCTTTTTCCACCTCTCTCATTTTCCCCATTCTCTCTCTTTTCCATCTGTTTCTTTTCCCCCTCTGTGTCTCATTTCTCCCTCTGTCTCTTTTTCCCTCTCTGTGTCTCTTCTTCCCCCACTCTCTGACTTTCCCCGCTCTCATTCCCCCCTCTCTCTATTCCACCTCTCTCTTTCCCCCTCTCTATTCCCCTCTCCCTATTTTCCCTATCTTTCATTATTTTCCCTCACTATTTTCCTTCTCTGTTACTATTTTCCCTATCTTTCTCTATTTCCTTCTCTCTTTTTTCCTTTAATTATTTTCCCTTTCTTTCTCTATTTCCTTATCTCTTATTTTTCATCTCTCTCTCTTCCCTGTCTCTATTTCACTTTCCTGTCATCAACTTGCGCCGCCTGCTCCTTGTGTTCTCCTCGACCTCGCCCCACAGCACACGGCAAGGCCCAGCAACAATGAAGCTCACGTGGATTGGGAATTGCATTTAACTGAAACGCTATCATGTGCTCTAGCGCCATCTAGTGGAGTTACAATAACTGTACTATACCTGTGTTCTTCCCGCAAGTGCAAGCAATATGTTGACACATTTTTATCGGTAATTGGATGATGCTGCGGCAACGTATTAAGCACGAACCAACAAACATTGATTTTTATATATTAGATTAATTTTCTGTATAATAATTTTTCTAGCTTATGAAGAACCCCGCATTGCCGGGGTATTTATCATAATTTTGTATTAAACAGAAAGAGAAATTCCATCTATTCCCGCCCTGTGGCAGAGCCTACTCCTATCTATTCTACCGTATATTCCCTCCACGCTATCACACCTCTTTGCCTTGCTTGGAAAAAAACCTTCTACACACTACAGCACTTCTCACTAAAAATATTTAAATTTTAGTCCTATTGGGGTTCCAACCCCCAAACTCCTTTCTCTTTATAACTGAAAATAATAAACAAATCTAAAGTAAAAAATTAAATGCATGTACTTACGTTATTCTGTTTGTGGAATTGTATGTATTATATACCAAAACTTACAATAACTTGACACATTATAAATCTTACTCTTTCTCATATTTTTGTCTTCTTGGGTATTTATATAGAAAAGTTTGAAATTGATCTTGCCGCATCAATCGACGGTTAGAAATAATTAAAGTAATTTTAATTGGATTCTAGTACCTGTTTTAGGATCCTTGACAAATTGTGGCTGACCAAAAGGAGCCCTTAACCACTTATGCGATTATAATATCTCCAAAAATCAGAGATCACAGTGAATCCCGGCTTGACAACACTTTTTCTCTTATTTAAAATAACAGCCTTCAAAACCAGTGTTGTCACACATTAGATTCCTCCAAATACCCATTTACCAAAACTATTTTGCTTTAATTGTACTGCCGTTTTACTAAAAACTGTGTTAATGCTGAACTGTCATCAATTTAACCGTTCCTTCAGCACTCAAAGGTACTCTCTACTATCCCACTCTCTACTAAATTAAAACACTTCTATGAAGCATGCATTCCTCCATCAGTTTCAGAATAACACGTAAATCGCACTGTCGCTCTCCTAACCTGCAAATACGTAATAATTATGCTTAATTTACTACAATTAAACATATGTGCATATATATCTTTTTACGGCAATGTTAACCACATTCATCAGAAAATGATATCTTCCAAACATTTAGTCTCTTGCACTCACGTCTACACGCAATTAAAATCAATATTCAAGTTACTTTTCTAAATAAAGCGAAAAAAACTATTACTATTACACTAAAATAATTATGGTTAGACAACTGACTGTGAAAAATAAACAAACAGTCCTCTAAATACACATTCCCTTACATTGATGAAAACAGTAGAAGATCTCAGACCTCATCCTCTGGTGGCGCGCAGCTAAACTATTGACATTGATTCACTATTGAATCTGTGATGTAAAGCTAGGCGAAAAATGTCCGGAAAAGTAATTATTTTGTGAATATAGTAAGGTTTGCGATTGTAAATCATAGCCTATGTTACTCCAGACTTTTAAAGGAAGCTAATACAAAAGTTTCATCAGTATTGGTTCAGTAGATTCAGAGATTATCGCGCTGTAAGTCAGTGCAGTTCTGTCTTTATATATTAGTATAGATAGATTATATTAATCATTAAAGGGCGCGACTCCAGCTCGCTGTCAGAAAGGCATAATTCGTCAGCTGTGTCCGTAGCGCTTGTTCGGCCTTCGGAGACAGCTGATTGGTCAGATGGTGATGGACATCGGGACCATTCGTGTATTGTCGGTTGTGTGTTTGGGCCTTCACTTACAAAACAACATTAGTTCCTAATTCTGCCGTCTGGAAATGTAAAGTGAATGAGTAAAACAATATGCACAAGTTTTCTTCATATTCCACACCGGGAAGTGCGTGGAGAAAAGAGCTCTGACTACATCGCGGCTAAAAGTGATTGTTTTCAAAGTACTATATGGTTATTGCCAGCATTGTAAATTAGTACGTGCCGTTCCGAGTCGAACCAAAGTATGGCAACGGTCCGTGCTATTCAGCGCTGGGTGGGGACTTTTCCAAGTCATCGCTCGTGTATCAAGAAAATTTGCGCGAGCAATCCGTAATCGACACAATGAGTTGTAATCATGCGTAGGAGACCGGTAATTTTTTCGACCTTATTGTGCGGCCCTGGTAACGAATTTATTTTGGGTCCTTGATACCGAAAAAACGATTGACGCCAAAACATCTTTGACCGTCCGCCTGTCCGTTTGTAGTCAAAGCTGGCGCTTAAATCGATCAGATTTTTTTTCTTCAAAATTGATATTCACCAATCGATATGGCTAAAGTCGAGGCCCTACGAACTGGAAACGGATATTTTGATTTTGTGAGGTACTTTACATGAAGCCTCAATATTTTCTAAAAAAAAATGACTGGAAGGTAACTCAGGGCATGTCACTGCAGTGCTGCTGATCAGGAGGTACTAGGGGTTCGAGTCCCGACGGTGGCAGCATTTTTGACACTAGCCATACTGCTTTCCACTGGGTGGAGAATGGGAAGTAATGTGGATTCAATTTTTTTGGAACTGTTAGAGTCTTGAAAGTTGGTGTCTATGAAAATTTGGCAAGTCTGAAGCGAACTATCTTTGGTCCAAAATGTAAGTAAAAATCTTTTGTTACTATAAAGTTGTTACAAGACGTCTTCTTTTTTTTAAAAGAATCCCACCATTTTGCCATAATTGTTAGTTACAGCAATATTTTGTATCAACAACTTCTCTTTAAATATTCTGCGCACAGAGGGTAATGTGGAAGAAGGTTGTAAAGTGGCAGACTGCCGGTTTGTGAGGGTGCGTTACGTTGCGTTGCGTTTGGTGATGTTTTTGTGTATGCTCCAGTTCTTTACCAAGAAAACAATGTTTTTTATCAAAAAGGGAAAAGTAATCTTAAGTTCCAAGAGGATTAATAAATCTATTAGTAACTTTTATATTATGGGATAAACCCTTCGCCTGAAGCAAAAAGCAACAGCGGTAAATTAAATATAACTCTTAATTCTTTAGAAGCATCTTATCGTCAAATAATATTTTGGATGAAATGTATGAAAAGATGTTGGGACGTTTTACTAGTGAACATGTTATCTTTTTATCGCACCTGTTTAATAAAACAGCAACCATCTATGTTTTCTTATCTACCACAAACCTCATTAGTGAAGATACTGGTTACAAACATCAATAAACGGAATCATTAAAATACTTCATTTTATCTGAAGGGTGTGGTTACACACTGGAACTGTAATATTGTGCGAGAATACATTTTATTTAGATTTTACAGGATGTATCATAGAAGAAAAGAACATAGTTCACAATTTGTATTGTTTATTCCCAATTTGTGCTTATAATATATATGCTTCTTTTTCATTGAATGGCCCATGTATTATAATATTTACGCAAATGAACTCAGGGAGCACAGCTGACTTCCAAGATGTTGCGCGAAGCCCGTTCAAGCGATTGCATACACGACAACAATTTGATTACAATAGAATCTGATCGAATCATAATTTACGAGAAATGTGTTTGATTAGTCAGTTTGTTTATTTTAAAACATGTATGTGTTTATATTTAGGATTTAATCGGTACAATGAATTCCGCCGATCTTCCATTCGTTTGTGTAATATAGCTATCGTCCGCCAGAACGTAAGAGTCAGGCTAAATTGAATATGCGAGACGTGCCCACGTCACTTTATTATTCTGACAACTCATTTCAATGGTTTTTATTTTTTTAACTGCAGCCCAGCAATCGAAAAAATCTGAGAAAAATACACAACAATTTGTGTTTTAAGAGGAACATTTGACATTTTTTTCGAGCCTGTTCCAGGCTTTTAAGACACAGTAAAAATATTTCTTGATATTTTTTTTCGAAAATATATTTTTGTGTTGGAGTTTGGGCCTGAGAAAAAATTGAAAAATGTTTTTCTGATAGTCCAAGTTGTGTTCTTATTTATCATATTTTTTCACTCCGATAAAATAGTGTTAAGTTGTCGAAAAAATTGAAATTAAAAAAACACGTTTTTGGCTGTACAGGGGTGTAGGTGGTGGGACGGAGGCTAATAAACCTTTCAAAAATACTATTTTTATGTTAGAATTATAGTGTATCCACTCATATGTAATTTGGTTGAGGGGAACTTTTTACCATCTTATCCGGGGGGACCCTTTCGAAGTTATTTCCGTGTTCGGATTACATTCGAATGCCCTTTAAACCAGGGCTTGTCGAAGTTTTAGAACGCCAATAACAGCTTTGACATTGAAATTGGTCTGCGACGCAGTTTCGCTTCTGTTACTTCATTACGTTCGAGGTTTTCTTTGCTGATGATTTCCCGAAGCTGCTCTTTAGTGAGGTCATTATAATGAGAGTTGCACAGATCCTGAATGGCTTTTATATTCATGTGGCCAAAACCTCTACCTCCAATTTCATGCAACTGAATTGAAATATTTTACAATTGTACTATTCTATGAATGTGAACCTGACATGTCAACTTTGATATTTTTGTAGAATGTAGTACTTTGAGCTCCGGTTCATTTTCCAGATAACGTTGATAAAGCAAATATAATGTGCTAACTTTAAAAAAGTGTGACGAAAGACGCACTTGCGAATAGCGAACTCGCGGATGTCGAGGGATTACTGTATACTTACTAAAATACGTTGTTTGTTTGTTTAGTTAACGTCGCATCGACAACTGGATCATTAGCGACTCAGAAAAGATACATTATAACAGTAATTCATACATGATTAATTGAGGTTTACAAATTACAGTAATTTACAATAATTGTTTACAGGATTGCAAAACAGAAAAGAGTAGTAACAATAATACGTAATGAGATATGCAAAAAACAAACAAACAAAAAACATGAGCAAAAACAAAGTTCAGATTTGGCTGAATATTCCACTCTCCTTATAGAATTGTATAAATCTTGATACTCCTCAGATTCAAGTATACATTCCAAACTTGTCTCGTGAAGATACCTCTGCCTGATTTGTTGGAAAGTAGGGCAATGATTTACTATGTGAGACAGGGACCAAGCCGTATTGCACTGGTCACATAATGGAGGATTGGATCCGTCAATCAAATATAGATGGCTAAGCTTACAGTGACTTGTTCGTGTTCTCGTTATGGCCACTTGTTCCTTTCTGTTGAGCTTTGTGTTATGTTTCAGACTTTGAAAATTGGTTATGTTTTTATGAAGGTCGCTTCTTTTAAGCGTAGTCCATATGGAGAACCATTCTTCTTCTAATATTTTTCCAATGTTTCACTAGATCTTGAAGTGTATTCGAAATTGCCAGTACAGTGTTTGGGATATCAGTTGTACTTCCACTAACTACTCTGTTAGTTTCCCTCTGCATTTCTGTATCTTGATTCATATTCCATACCAATATTACTTCTTTACCTAACATGGTAATGTCATGATACAGTTCTTGAATTGTAATAATCATTTCACTAGAAGTTTCGTTATTGTTGATGCTTTTTTTTGCAGTGCGGGAATTTGAGTATAAAATGAACTTTGAGTGGTTAATATTTTTGATAAGTTTCATGGCGGTCAAGATGGCGCATAATTCGGCAGTAAGATGGCTGGCATAGTAGTTAAGTTGGTGTTTCACCGATACATCTTTTGTTACCATTGTTGCTTCTGTTCCTTGTGTATTTTTAATTGCTTTGGCATAAACTGGATAAAACATGTCGTAATTGTTGGTGGGTCCAGAGTTTATCTCACATGTTCCATGTCCTTTATGAGCGCCAGATGATAAGTCTGCTGAAATATCCGAGATTATCCAAGGAGGGATTTTGTATTTTCTCTTCTTTTCTACTTTTCTCTGATCGAAATTAAGTTCTCTAAGTACTTTTCTAGTTTTTTCATACAAAGGTATAAAACGCGAATGCTCTATGTACTCTTGTTGTTTACGATACATGTCCTCTACTATGATTGGATTGATGGACGTGGCTGCTTTTAAAGCATATTTGATTATTAGTTCCTCTCTGCGATGAGATAATGTGTGTTCATTTGCTTCAATTAGTATGCTTCCGATAGGACTGGTATGGAAACATCCGGTGCATATCCGGAGACCTTGATTGTGGACTGTATCCAGTTTTTTGAGGTCACTTTTACCAGCAGATCTGTATATTATTGATCCGTAGTCTATTTTGGATCTCACAAGTACTTTGTGTGTTAATAATAGCAATTATCTATATGCTCACCAGTTGTTGTGTGCCAGGCATATAAGTATGTTGATTCTCCTTTTACATTCGTTAATAGTATTCAATATGTGCAACTTGCAGGTCAGTTTATTGTCGAAGTGCATTCCTAATATTTTGGTACTGGTGACAAAGCTCAGGATCCGATTGCCAATATTAAGCGTAGGTAAGTTGTTAATTTTCTTCTTTGAAAACATAATACACTCCGTTTTCTGAGGTGCAAATTTAAACCCTGATTTGAGTGACCATTCATAAATACTATTTAATGCGATTTGCATAATTTCTTGGCTTGAGTTAATATTTCTTCCTTTACAAAGCATAGTAATATCATCGGCGTATTTCCTAATGATAGTGGGTGGTTTGATTTTTTCGTCCGCGTCATTTATTGCTAGTAGGAAAAGTAACAGTTAGGATGGATCCTTGAGGTACACCATTCTCTATTCTTTTCTTCACAGATAATGTTCCATTTGCTCTCATTTGCATGACCCGATCTTCCGTGAAATGTTTGATAAACTGAAACATGTTGTCTCGAACTCCAATTTCGCTCAACTTCTGTAGGACTCGATGCATCCATACCATATCGTATGCCTTTTCGATGTCCAAGTAGAAAGCTAACACATGTTGTTTGTTGGCAAATCTTCTTGAATATAGATATCTATGCTCAGTAAGTGGGAGGTCGTTGAGTGTCCTGGTGGAAATCCAAACTGATTGCTGGATATAATATTCTTGTAATCGAGATACCATCTGAGCCGACGATTAACATTTTTTTCCAAAATCTTGCACATATTGCAAGTCAATGATATGGGCTTGTAATTACCACTTAGTTTTGGGTCTTTTCCGGGCTTAGGAATGGGGATCACAATAGCCGCTTTCCACACTTTTGGGAATGTCTTTTCTATCCATATATAGTTGTATATTTTTACATTCCCGTATACGTACGTATACACGGAGTGATATACGTAGTATAGGGAAAGTTATGTAATGCTGCGCGAAAAAATGGCCAATTTTCAGTGGAAAAAAATTAATTGCCGGGCCGTGAAAAGGGAAAAGTGGATAAAACCAGTTGCTAAATTAAGAAAAAAAATCCCCTTACACATGGTGTAGCCAGAAAGTCTGTTTTCTAGGTTCTTGATACCGAAAACCCAATTGAAAGGAAAAATGTCCGTCTCTCCGTCCGTCTGTCGGTCCGTTTGTCCGTCCGTCTGTCCGTCCTTCTGTCCGTCCTTCTGTCCGTCCTTCCGTCCGTCCGTCTGTCTGTCCGTCTGTGAACACTCCTAGCGCCTAAACCATAGTACGATTTCTTCCAAAATGGATATTCCCCGGTCGATCTGATTCTAGCTGAAGCTTTGAGATTTTGAAAAAGATTCTTCAAAATTTGGGGGTACTTTATATGAAGCTCCCTGGGGATTTTCAAAATTTTCTCGAAAGCGGCTCCAAATTTTTTTCTTTAAATTTCTTGTATGAATAGAGTGAAATACACTTATTTACATGGCATAGGTCCGATTTTCACGGATAACTCTGAATTTTTGAAAATTGCAAAAGTTTAAAATATTTACGGCGTCTTTCTGGAACTACAAATTGAAGATAGAGATTTTTCCTTCAAATACATTTTTTTCTTCATAGTGAGTTCTTTTTTTAAGGTCATGCAAATGTTCTTCAAAATTTTAGTATTTTTCGCGCAATTTTGCGTGAAATATGTGCAATTTTAAAAAATTACAAAAGCAATATTTTCTCAAAAACGGCTCCAAATTTTTTCTTTAAACTCTTGGTAGGGATAGTGGTAAATGTACTCTATCAGATGACATAAAAGCCATATTGTTCTATCGGTTGGGTTTTTCAAAAATTACAAAAATGTAAATTTTTTCACATGATTTTCACGTCGATAATATTTACATTAGCGGCATTTTTCACATTATTATAGTTACGAGTATATGTTCTTTAAATAATGTCAAGTAAAGTTTATCGAAAACACAACCGTTTTCTGTGAAAAGTACCTCAAAATTTCGCATTTTCAGAAATGCTCAAACGCCATTTTCTTATATATGGCTGCATTTTTTCTTGAACTTTTTGTAACTGGTAGTGCTAATCACACTCTTTAATATGAAGTAAAGTTTATTTTGAGTTATTTTTTTGTTTTTTCAAAAATGACAAAATTGTAAATTTTTTTAAAGATCTCTCATATCTTGAATATGCACATTACCAGCAATTTGTAAAGATTATTATATTTGTGAGTGTAAGTGCTTTAAATAACATCCAATAAAGTATTTTGAAAACTGAAACATTTTCTGTGAAAATGAGCTTCAAATTTTGGACTTTTAGTAGCGCTAAAATGCCATTTTCTCTTAAACGGCACATAATTTTTAAAAGAAAATTGCCCATTATGA